>SPJY01035202.1:3912833-3999867 GCA_005191435.1 Raddia distichophylla
CGCGCCGACCCTCGCCTCCGCCTCCACTGCGCCCGCGCTGCCCCGCCCCTCCGCCTCCACCGCGCCGGCGTGGAGTCTTGTGGTTTTTCCTACCAGCGACGATGACCTCCCCTTTCACGAGAGGCGGAATTCCCCGTGGATCTTTGGGTCTCCGAGATGAGTCCCTCGGCAGCGGTTGGTATTGGTATTCATCTCGGAGGCGGAGGATAAATAGGACTCTGCAGCGTATACTTAGGGGAGTCGGTTAGTTCGTTGGAGAGGAGAGCCCGGCCTGCTGCATCTGCATGTAGAGGGAAGGGATGGGGCAGCCGAGCCGGCAAGCTTCACCCCGTCGCCGTCGCCGTCAACCTCGGAATCTCCGAGCCCTTGGATCGTTCGTTCTTGCGCCATTAAGGTTTAATTCGGCGACGAACCCCACCACCTGCGATTGCCGATTATCTAATGTTTGTAGTTTGCTTTAAACTTGTTTAATCTACTGGAGTAATACTCTGGTCCCTAGCACTGACGTGAGTCGCTGTTTCAGTTTCGAGGAGATTCGCATTGTTCAACATGAAGCAGCCTCTCTTAGATCACGCAGCAGCAGCAGCAGGCAGTAATAGGTCGCTTTTCACGGATGCCGGATGGCTGAGTGTGATCACTTTTTCTTGGTTGGGACCTCTACTTGATCTCGGCAGAAGGAAGTCACTGGATCTTGATGACGTGGCTGACCTGGATGGCAATGACAGTGTTGATGGGATCTTCCCTAGCTTCAAGGCAAACATTGCAAAGGCATCTGTCGATGGGCAGCAGTACACTGATGTTACACCACTCATGCTAGCCAAAGCTATTGCGCTTACCACATGGAAACTGATCCTTGTCACTGCGGTTTATGCCCTGCTCCGTACAGTTGCCTCGTATGTTGGTCCGTACCTGATTGAGTACTTCGTCGATTACCTGAATACAAGCCCAAGATCCACCAAGAAAGGTTATCTTTTAGTATTGGCATTTGTTGCTGCGCAGCTCATTGAAGGCCTGTCGTCAAGGCATCTGCTCTTCAGATTGCATCAACATGGTGTGCGTGTGCGTGCAGCTCTTGTTGCTACCATCTACCAGAAGGGCCTTGCTCTCTCCAATCAGTCCAAGCAGAGCAGCTCGATTGGGGAGACGATCAATGTGGCGGGCCTCGACGCCGAGAACGTAGCATGTTCAAGCCAGTCCATGCACGAGCTCTGGCTGTTCCCTGTGCAGATTGCTCTGGCGATGCTCATCTTGTACTCTACTCTTGGTCTCGCAGCATTTGCTGCCCTTGCTGCCACTGTCTTGACAATGCTGTTCAATATACCTTTGGGGAGGATTGAGCTTAAGTACCAAGAGAAGACGATGGGTGCCAAGGATGCTAGAATGAGGGCCATGTCAGAGGTCTTACAAAACATGCGTGTTCTAAAGCTTCATGGGTGGAAATGGCCTTCTTGTCGAAGATCAAAGAGCTCAGGAAAGAGGAGATGAACTAGCTCAAGAAGAATGTATACATCTCTGCTATGCTCATATCTGTCTTCTTTGCTAGCCCTGCTTTTGTTGCCATGGTCACTTTTGGGACCTGTTTGCTTCTAGCCATTCCATTAGAGGCAGGGAAACTGTTGTCTGCTCTGGCAACAATTAGACAGCTGCAAGGACCAATCCACAGTCTCCCGGACACACTCTCTATGATCATTCGGACCAAAGTATCACTTGATAGGATATGCTCATTTCTACGCCTTGAGGAACTGGCAACTGACGCTGTGACTAAGCTTCCAATAGGCACGACCAATGTATCAATTCAGGTGACGAACGGCCAGTTCTCTTGGAATGCATCTTCTCAGGTACCTACTCTCCAAGGCCTGAACTTCTGTGTACAACAGGGTATGAAGGTTGCTATCTCGCCGGCGCCGCCCCGCCCCTCCACTGCGCCGAACACACTCTCTATGATCATTCGGACCAAAGTATCACTTGATAGGATATGCTCATTTCTACGCCTTGAGGAACTGGCAACTGACGCTGTGACTAAGCTTCCAATAGGCATGACCAATGTATCAATTCAGGTGACGAACGGCCAGTTCTCTTGGAATGCATCTTCTCAGGTACCTACTCTCCAAGGCCTGAACTTCTGTGTACAACAGGGTATGAAGGTTGCTATCTGCGGAACTGTTGGATCTGGTAAATCGAGCTTGATGTCTTGCATTCTCGGAGAGATACCAAAATTGTCGGGAGAGGTCCAAACTTGTGGCAAGATTGCTTATGTTAGCCAATCACCATGGATACAAAGTGGGAAAATTGAAGATAATATCCTTTTTGGCACAGAAATGGACAGGGCAAGGTATGAGAAGGTCCTGGAAGCATGCGCTCTCAAAAGGGATCTGGAAATACTACCCCTGGGTGATCAGACGATTATAGGGGAGAGAGGTATTAACTTAAGTGGTGGACAAAAGCAAAGGATACAGATAGCACGTGCTTTGTACCAAGATGCTGATATCTTTCTGTTTCATGATCCATTTAGTGCAGTTGATGCTCATACTGGATTGCACTTATTCAAGGTATTCAAAAATCTCGTAGGACAAATGACTGCTATGATACAAGCTTAATACTATTGTCCTCTGGTGTGGCTTTCAGGATTGGTGGTATATATTTTGCACATAATAATTTTTTATCTCTATATAATTTAACTTTTTATGCTGTATGTTGTCCTTCCAGTAATTCCCAGTTGGCATCTGTTACAGACTTACAGTATTTACCAATGCCATATTTACCCATATAGGTTTAGCACTCGTTCTCCTTGGTGTTGTTGTCGTCAGCGGTGGTGGTGTTATTAAAAAAAAGTAGAATCAGTAAAAGCTATTAATTCTTTGAAATAATCATCACGTCATCAGCTGATGTTTTTTTATTGGTGTTGTAGTTCTTTTAAAATCAGGAGTATTAGCTCTCTTTGATTTAATTATATGGATTCATTGTCCTACTTTCCGCATGAAAAATAGATGTGTCGATACATATTATACGCCATCTGACCCAAAAAGATGTTTTTTAGCTATGCACACATAGAACTAGGTAAGAATTAATGCCTCAGTTTTTGACAATGTTTTGTGCTTTGTTAGGGTATATTCCCTCTAGATACATAATATTGGTAGTTTTGGACATTGACACAGTCTTCAAAATGTAACCTTGACCATCAATATTATTGAAATTTAAGTACAAAATCCGCAAAAATATGATATTGTGAAAGTATTTTTCAAGATGAATTTATATGTATGGTTTTTATGTACACAATCCAAATGTTTTAAAAGATTTTTATTGATAAAGTTTTAAAACTTTGACTTAGAACAAACCTAAAACAACAAGTATTATAGAACTGGAGGGAGTAACTTTTATTGACTTTTATTAGGGGATTCAATGGAAATGGTTTCCTAGAAAATAAAAGGTACAATTTTTTGTAATAAAGACCAACTTGCTGAATTGAACTATCTATTTTTGGACTCAAGGTAGAAGCTTATTTAGAATTCATGCTATGAGAGTGGTAATCTTCTATGTCTGTCCCCTGATAACTGCTTTTAATATTATAATCTCAAGCGGATGGATTTCATAATTCCTTTTACCCTGTAAAACATTTGTTCTTATTATGTGAGTTGCATGTCTTAGCTAAGCAATTTTAAGGCCTTGAACATTAGTTTATCATGCAAGAGAATACTAATGAACTTATATGACCATAAATTACTTGATTTTTCAGGAGTGTTTGCTCGGATTTCTTGCTTCAAAAACTCTTGTGTATGTTACCCATCATGTCGAATTTTTGCCTTTAGCTGATGTTATTCTGGTAAGCTGGTAACAAGTTTCTAGCCTTTTTTTTTTAATGTTGCAAACAATATTTTCCCTTTTTATTTCTTCTCCGCATATTTTAGGTCTTGAAAGACGGGAAACTAATGCAAGCAGGGGATTATAATGAAATTGTTAATTCTGGGGAAGAGTTCATGGAATTAACTGTGTCCCATAATGATGCCTTATCCAGTTTAGACATGTTGGAGGACTCAAGTGGCAATCTTGAAAGTGTTCATGATCCAGGCCACAATAAAAGCGCTCTATTACTAGCAGATGAGCAAAATGATAAAAACGAAGGGGAAGTAATTGTTCAAAATGGTCAATTGGTACAAGATGAAGAGAGGGAGAAAGGCCGGGTTGGATTTGTAGTCTACTGGAAATATATTACAATGGCATACAGTGGAGCACTAGTGCCGCTTATTTTGCTAGCTCAGATCACTTTTCAGGTTCTTCAAATTGGAAGCAATTTATGGATGGCATGGGCAGCTCCAATATCTAAAGATGTGAATCCTCCGGTCAGTACCCTTATGACAGTAAATGTGTATGTCACACTAGCTCTTATTAGTTCACTGTGCATCTTCCTGCGTTCCCATCTTCTTGTGATGGCCGGCTGTAAGACTGCAACTATGTTGTTTGATAAGATGCACCAATGCATATTCCAAGCTCCGATGTCTTTCTTTGACTCCACTCCAAGTGGGCGTATCTTGACTAGAGTAAGCAATTGCCTTCAGCCAGTAATTTTAAATGAGAAATTCAAGTTATGTATCCAGGGGATGCTATTATCCATTTGATTCTTCTAATGTTGAAAGTCGAAACAAATTGCAGGCTTCCACTGATCAAAGTACAGCAGATACCATGGGCTACATTCTATTTCCCGTCATTGAACTTCTTGGGACATTTATTCTAATGTCAAGTGTTGCGTGGCCTGTGTTTGTAATTTTTGTTCCCATTATTGCTGCATCCCTGTGGTACCAGGTAATGTTTCTTAAATTGCTTTGCTTGATGCGAATTTTTTCTTTGCGTCTCCATTTTATAGGTATAAAAAGTACAAAAAAGCACATTAATTTCTAACTAGTTAGTTATGCATAAGTGTTTCATACTTAGACATGGAGCATTGAATAATAATAATAAAGTTTAGCTTGTAAACCACATGAAACCATCGTACATATTGGCATTGATTTGAAGCAGTAACAATGTGTTCAAGATGAAAAATTAAAACAATATATCTTCATATGAACATACTGACCAGATAGAATGTAGTAAGTCTGGATGTTCCATTTTTAACGAATACAATAGTGTCCATTCTCATTGATTTCACAATTGTCAATTATGTCAGGTTGAAACATGTATTTACTAACCTAAAGAATAAAGATACATTTCTCAAGTTAGGGATGCAAGTTTAGAGATCAACCTCTTCAGAAACATTGGTTGTGCAGATTAAGGCAATCTTAATTTATGATGTTAGTTAAACTGATGATACTTATCATATTGTACGTCAGATTTTTTTTATCATGTATATTCCACAAATCTTGTAGTTAAATGAACTCAAGCTTTGTGTTTATACTTTATGACATTATTTTTAGCCACCATGCACTTTCCTCCCTTTCAGAAATATTATATAGATGCTGCTAGGGAGTTGCAAAGGTTAATTGGAGTTTGCAGAGCTCCTGTGATGCAGCATTTTTCTGAATCAATGGCCGGCTCAAACATCATTATATGCTTTGATAAGGAAAGAGAATTTGTTTATTCTATTGGCCATTTGATGGATAATTTGTCTCGACCAAGTCTCTATAACGCAGCTGCAATGCAATGGTTGTGCTTTCGCTTGGACATTCTTTCATCCTTTATTTTTTCATTTGCCTTAATACTTCTAGTCACCCTGCCAACTGCTCTTATTAACCCAAGTAAGTAATCTGGATTTTGCAACTCAGATTAAATTAGATCATTATGTGTATTATCATCCTTAACTACAATTATGTTTGTAATATCTTTTTTACAGAGACGGCTGGCCTTGCAGTCACTTATGGACTAAGTCTGAACATGCTGCAAGGTTGGGCTATCGCAGTCCTCTGTTGTTTGGAAAATAAAATGGTATCCATAGAAAGAATGTTGCAATACATGACTATTCCTTCTGAACCACCCCTTGCAATATCGGAAACTAGACCAAATTGCCAATGGCCAACAAAGGGTGAAATTGAGCTTCGTAACCTCCATGTTTGTTTCTTCAACTTTACGTATTATATCTGTTCTGTTATTTAATACTATTGCAGTTACAAACTTACATTTTATGAAAGTATTTTTAAGGCAAGAAATGCAAGTTTCATTACGAAGGTATTCCTCCATTTTTGTTTTAAAAAAGAGAACATTCCTCCAATATTTGATGTCATACTTTTATTTTACTAGGGAAGGTAGTTTTTTACATTGTGCCTTCTGCTAGTATAATTTTGCATCCTCCAATTTCCTATTTCTTCAATTTTTTGCGTGTAATGCAGGTACGATATGGACCACAGTTACCTTTCATTCTGAAAGGCCTGACATGCACCTTACCAGGAGGATTGAAGACGGGTATTGTTGGAAGAACAGGCAGTGGAAAGTCAACCTTGATTCAAGCACTATTTCGCATTGTCGACCCATGCATTGGGTCTATGTTGATAGATGGCATCAACATCTGCACCATTGGACTGCATGACCTACGGACAAGATTGAGCATCATTCCACAAGATCCAGTTATGTTTGCCGGGACACTGCGAAGAAATATTGACCCTCTGGAGGAGTACAGTGACAAGCAAATCTGGGAGGTACCATCTTGTTCTGTTCAATGTTCAATGTTTGATTTTTGCATGTTAAATCTAAATTTCTGTTCAATGTTTGATTTTTGCACCTACAACATTTTTTTATCACAACATTTGTATTTGCTATTTCACTGCCAAAATAGCTTACGCGTGTATACTGTTCTCTAGGCTTTGGACTCCTGCTATCTTGGAGATGAAATTAGGAGGAGCGAGCTCAAACTTGATTCTACAGGTTTGACATCTACCAGAAAGTAACAAGACACTGGTTTATGATGTCAATCACATTGCTTGATCTTTTTTTAGCAATTTTGATCTTTCAATTTGAAATGCAGTGGTAGAAAATGGCAAAAACTGGAGCGCAGGTCAACGTCAACTAGTTGGTTTAGGAAGGGTAATTCTAAAGAAGAGAAGGATCTTGGTTTTGGATGAAGCGACTTCTTCAGTAGATCAAATAACAGACAGCTTGATTCAGAAAGCCATAAAACAACAATTTCCTGAATGCACACTGATTACAATAGCACATCGTATTACATCTGTTCTTGACAGTGAGAAGGTTATTCTTCTAGATAATGGTTAGTCTCCTGTCTTGCAACTTGGGACAAGCCAAAAGTTCTGAATTTTGTAATTGATTCCCCAATTTAACTCTTTGTTGTAAAACAGGTGAAATTGCAGAGCATGACTCACCAGTAAAACTGCTTGAAGATGGTTCATCGTTATTTTCCAAACTTGTATCAGAATACACCATGGGATCAAGATTTTCAATTTGATTATCACATTTCCTGATTGATCAGAATTCAGAAGCCCGTAATCCTTTGTTAGATCATGTACATGTATTGGAACATACCTATGTTTTCCTAATAGATGTTTTTTTTAACTAAACTAATAGATGGTATTTACATGTGTTCTAAGAAAACTAATCTGATTGTCAACTTTGCAAATTTGTTGGCCTAGGCTCCAAATTTTTTCTTCGCTGTGCATTCTGTTTGAGAAAAATATCATTAGATGTCCCTATGGAAATATCACAGCTTTTTTATTGGGTAGAACTAATTAATTTTCCATGCATAGAACTAAGCATGTATGCATAATAGATTATATATATTGAAACTATTCGGGGAGCACAGGGTACAAGAGGTAAACGTAGAGTACATATATTGTTAACATGGACATAGCGGCGTGTCTTCAATCTGCTAGTTGATGGTGCACCGAGATGAAATTTATTCTATATAGGATATATGAGACTTAACACAGGATATATATATTATGTGTTAATTAAGAAGTTTGTTATAGTTGGTGTCTCGCTAGAGCACCACCCTGTGGTGACTCACAGTTGTAACTGAGAGTTACATAGCACTGCCCAACGAGAGAAGGTAGCGCTCTGACATGTAGTGGCAGATGGTACAAGAAGTAAACGTAGAGTACACAAAGTGAAGATAATGTAGCAAATTTCAACCGATTCATTGCTCCATGCATGAACTTTGTCTATTTTCTACAAGAGGATGTACTTATGTAGTGTTGTGTTGCAGAATTGCAGTACATCAGCCTGCATCTTTGTGTGATCGAAAATTTTGACTCCAGTGGCATTCTATAAGTCAAGCTTAGCATGTGTGCCAATAAGCAACAAGAGCTAAAGCAACATCAAACAACGAGAGCATGTTTATATTGATATATATGAATGATTGAATCTAAAATCTGAAATATGAGTAAAAGATCATGTGTCGTTAATTTCCCATTCATAGAACTACGCAATTATAACAAATTATATGTATTGAAACTATTAGAGGAGCACTAGGTACAATCGGTAAACATAGAGCATTCTCTCTTGTTTCCTGTAAAAACTACAACACAAACAGCATGCATTATCTCCAGCTTGTTTCCTGAAAATAAACACAAAATGCATGCATTATCTCTTGTCTCCTGAAAATCACTACTACACAAAATCCCTTTAGTACTGGTTAATAGGACCTTTAATACTATCAAAAGCCCTTTAGTACTGGTTTAGTCCGTTTAGTATCGGTTGATTAAGGCCTTTAATATTAGCAAAAGCTCATTAGTACCGGTCGCTGAATTGCGGTACATCAGCCTACACCTTTGTGCGATCGAAAATTTTGACCCCAGTGGCATTCTATGCATGTGTGCCAAAAAGCAACAAGATGTGACCTAAAGCAACATCAGAGAACATGAGAGCGTGTTTATATAGATATGCATGATTGAATCTAAAATATAACTAAAAGATCATGGGCCGTTAATTTTCCATTTATAGAACTATGCAATAATACATAACAAATTATATATATTGAAACTATTCGAGGAGCACATGGTAAAATTAGTAAACATAGAGCACATATATATAGCTCACGTGAACATGATGGCGTGTCTTAGATCAGCTAGTTGAAGGTGCAGCCATATGAAGTTTATTCTATATAGGATATATGACCCTTCATGGACTCACGACACCAACTCGGAGTTACAAAGCATTGGCGATCCAGAGAAGGTAGTGCTTTGCCATGTAGTGGCAGATCTACAGGAATCACTTGAAATCTCGAGGGCTACCGAAAATCTCGATGGCCATATCTACGTGGTCGAGAGAGATCACTTATTCTCGACGGCCAGGCTCAAGCCGTCGAGACTCGACGGCTTGAGCCTGGCCGTCGAGAATAAGTGATCTCTCTCGACCACGTAGATATGGCCATCGAGATTTTCGGTAGCCCTCGAGATTTCAAATGATTCCTGTAGATGTGCCACTACATGGCAAAGCACTACCTTCTCTGGATCGCCAATGCTTTGTAACTCCGAGTTGGTGTCGTGAGTCCATGAAGGGTCATATATCCTATATAGAATAAACTTCATATGGCTGCACCTTCAACTAGCTGATCTAAGACACGCCATCATGTTCACGTGAGCTATATATATGTGCTCTATGTTTACTAATTGTACCATGTGCTCCTCGAATAGTTTCAATATATATAATTTGTTATGTATTATTGCATAGTTCTATAAATGGAAAATTAACGGCCCATGATCTTTTAGTTATATTTTAGATTCAATCATGCATATCTATATAAACACGCTCTCATGTTCTCTGATGTTGCTTTAGCTCACATCTTGTTGCTTTTTGGCACACATGCATAGAATGCCACTGGGGTCAAAATTTTCGATCGCACAAAGGTGTAGGCTGATGTGTTTGGTTTGCTCTCCGTCGGATAGGCGTTTGGTTTGGTTGCGTGATCAATGTGTTTGCTTGCCATTTGTGTATGCAGTGCGGTCCATCGTGTTTGTGCTGCGGCGAAATGTGCAGCTCGTATAGCCAGAGGTTTGTGGCTGATTTGATGACTATATTGGTGCTTGGATTCATTGGGGGTAATGCTTTTAAGCAATGTTGGAAATTTGCCAAAGATCAATCAATCACAACAGAACTCATGTAATTGTTGCTTAGTGCTCTTCGATCGCCCAGTAACCAAGCAACACTCAGCGGCAACACTCATCACGCAGAGCAACGGATGAACATCGACTAGCTAGCTCTCGTCTAATTCCGGTGACATTGATCACGTCATTAGCAGATGGTAATCACGGCAATAACAACGTTGCTTCTCTTCGGTAACGACGACACAGGAGCGATTAGCAATAGATTGAGAAACACACGCAGGAACTTTTTTGGTTCTCAAACTCCGTATTTTTCCGGTGCTCCAAACTTGCACCTTTGCTTGGCCCTTGGCCATCTATTTATACTAGAGAAAATACAAGATTCCTATTCAAATTAGAACTACTAATTCTAAACGAACTCCAACTCTAGTGCTTTTACTTTTAGATAAACCTAGTTCTACTCAAACTAGACAAACCATATCAAGATTAGATCCAACAAGCAATGTGGTACCGCAGATACTTCAACATGTCCTCCTCGATATGCATGGGCTTGCATTCTTCACCACATATGCACTTCTGGTGTTGTTCTGTGCTGAGATTTATTATCAGGTGGTAGACAAGACTGTGTTTTATAGCTTCTTTTGATGTTCCGTCAATGTTATTGCACATGTTAATTTGCGATCATGCTATCTAGGCACGTGCAATGTCAACTGATGGGCTTAGGCCAACTTTCTATTGGATCAATGGTGTGGTCTATGCAATTCAGGTAACTTTCTGCGTATGATTTATCAATGCACTTCATATTTACATCATTAGCTGTTATGTGAAAGGTTGCATTGATTGATTGGAAAGATAAATGATGCAGTAATTATGTAATTTGCCAATGTATTTTATATGCTTGACTTTCAGATAATTCTATGGCTGGTTTTATGGTGGAAACCAGTTCGAGTTATGGTCATATTGTCGAAGATGATCTTTGCAGGTAAAATGCTTTACTCCTTTTCCCTTCTCCATGGAGCTACTTATATTACATGCCTTGCGGTGCTAGTTTTTGACCAATAGGCAGGGTATCATCTAACTTGAGAAATTATGGAAAGTATTATTGGATGTACTGTGGAGTGTAGACCAGAACTAGTAGGAACAAGTTTTTTTTTGAATTTAGAATCTGTCTTCATATAACCTTCGCTCCTGGTATCTGCTAATGGTCACATATATAACTTAAACACCGCATGTCAAATCTATCATAAATTTGAGAAACATTGGAAAAAAAAATTACTTTGGTAACTTCTTGAACTTTTTCAGCTAATGATATGCTGTATTTTCAAGTGTGTCTTTATTTGTAGCTTTTGGGTTTCTTCTATGGTGGGAGGTAGCACATTCCTGGCTAAGCTCTTCTTCTGATAAATCTGTAGCTCTGTGTGATTGTAAATTTTGGCACTAAAAATCCAGACCTGCTATATGCACTATGTGATGACTAACAATTGGCATGCTTGTGGCATGGTGGCACCATGATATTACTTCAACATTGACTTGTAGACTATTAGCTCCATGATATTCATAATTTGTTTTAATCAATATGGTTGCATATATGTGTTGAATGCAATTGTGTGGCAATCGAGCCATTTGGGCACAATATATATTTTGTGTACTATTTTGAAATATTTAGGGTGCAGCAGCAGGTGCAGAAAATTTTAATTTTTTTCTTGCAAATAAGTTTTTCTCGTGGGCCTTTCTATGGCCGTCGAGAATAAGGCTTGACTGAGCACGCGACCTACCTCTCATCTGTCTCGACGGCCAAAGGCCGTCGAGATAGACTGTTGGCCCCGCGTCGTGTCGACAAGG
The DNA here is from genome assembly GCA_005191435.1 of Raddia distichophylla. Classification (NCBI taxonomy): domain Eukaryota; kingdom Viridiplantae; phylum Streptophyta; class Magnoliopsida; order Poales; family Poaceae; genus Raddia; species Raddia distichophylla. Next base: position 3,924,650 of record SPJY01035202.1, read on the forward strand.
CTCCTTCTCTCGACCGCTGGTCTGAAGCCGTCGAGAAAGGTCATCTCTCTCGACCACGCAGTCTCGATGGCCAGCCGTCGAGATTGACCTTTCTCGACAGTTTTCGGGGCTTTCTCGACTGCTTTGGCCGTCGAGATTTGCCGCGATCCACGCGGTGGATGGTATCCCCATGGTGTGCTTTCAACATACGGAAATAGACGTTGCCTCAGTTGGAGGAGTTCATGTGGCACACTACGATAGCCGTCATGGCGAGCCGGCGGTCCTCGACGCCGACGCCAGCGAACTAGACCCTCAAGGCCTGGACACCGCTCGGACGATGGCAGTAAAAGAAAGGACACAGGTAGGCGAGCGGGTGGTAGGGCACCAGGACGTCCCCTGCTTCATTGGCCATCTCGGCGACGTCGTCCGGTGCCACAACGTACCTTAGAAGAAGCTCTTCGATGCGATGCACCATCGTCCTGAGTGCCTGTGGTGTCTAGGGAGACGACGAACCTGAGCATTGCCGTTGGGTGGCGGCGCAGGTGTGCGGCTCACTGCATGTACGGAGCTCTGCCTTTTCCTCCACTCCCTCCCTCACCACCATCGTGACCTCTTTCACGTTGACCCCTCCTTTGCCATCGCTGACACGTCTCCTCACGCCGGTGTCGGGCAGGTTCCTAGGCGCTTCTTTTCCTCCATCTTCACCACTGCCTCTCGTCGTCCATCCTAGTGCCTCTACTCCTTCCTCTCTGTGGTCCAAACATTGGCGTACACTCCATCTCTTCCACTCGCTCCCCACATCCCCACCGCCACCTCTCCTTCATTCGGCACCGCCGCTCACTGCCTTCCCAGCTAGTGCACCGATGGCCCTCCCTCCTTGGTTCATCCGCGCGCCAACACCCATCCTAGGCGCCCCACCTCGTTCGTCGCGTTGTCGTCCCTTCTGTATTTGAGCATCCTAACCCTCGATTCAGAGAAGGGAAGCGGCAACATTTCCTTATCTCGGCGGCACTGATGAAGATGAAGATACCAAAGTCGTGTGCCACTCCACTCGCATGTCACGTTGATTCACCGTTCCTGCACCTCCCTCCCCAACTTCACCCTTCCCCGCGTCACCATGCTATCAAGACCTGGTTGACATAATCGTGCCCTTCTGTGTATTACCACACTAGTCTCAATGATCAATGCCAGTGCACACATGCTTGAAACAAAATATTACATTGCCATTATTTAAGGTTCAAATACATAGCGAAATAGTACAACCAAGCCGGTGCACAGGCCGACGCATACACAATACGAGGAAATACAAATACTCGTACTCGCTAAGGTACAATCTTCTATCACAAGATTTATTCAACTTGCAGTCTTCAAGCCACTAGCACGATAGGTAGTAGAACATGGCCTAAGCTCCAGGGTACTTCTCGTAATCCTCGGCTTCATAGAGCTCCTTGCTCCTCTGGGATGGTTCTCCAACTAGAGGGTTTTAAAAAGAAAATAAAATCTAAGGATATAAAGGATAGCTATCTTGGGTTTTTCTTAAAATCACTTTCAGCAAAACCTTTCTAAAGTGGATAAAATTCCTTTAGAAAATCATCAGAGTATAGGTAAGAAAAGATTTCATTTCTTTCCAAGTCATCAACTATCGTTTCTTTTATATCTTCTCAAGAATCAACACCTCATCTTATTGTCTTTTGAAAGGGATGAGAAGTATAGATATAGCTACATATGAACAGTTAAAGTGTGCTCATAACCGAGAGAGCGGCTATCACGATTGTTTATATAATACTATGCAGAGTGTGTACACTTTATCCTCGACTGCCAGTACGTGCTTGTCAAAGTACCAGGGATACAAAGCCAGAGATGCATAGCACAAAGCTAGTTATTTTGAGAAATGTACTGGAAACTATTAATCATTAAATATGGAGCACATGTGACCAACCCTGGCCATCCCACTAAATTTGTCATGGCGAGGTGACCACCCAAATGACCGAATACTGGGGCTACATGGATCGATCTGAGTTACCATTCGTTGGCATCCTCGAATTCAAATCGAAATAGTTTCTGGTAGCTTCCTAGGCTTACTTAGCTAAGCTCGTCCCCTAGTCTAGTTTCAAGGTCGTACTGTATGGGCCTGATTATTAGATTCAAAGGAAAACAATCCTTAGACTGATTAAGGGATAGGAATCCGTTTTACTAGGGTAACCCCGTAGCCTAACGATAGTCGTTCTTCCTTCTCAGTCAAATATGTATTCACAGTCTATCAGTACCAAATTCTTTGTCCCAAAATGAGAACCTCATTTCTCGTTTTACCATCTTTACTACCATCAAAACCCAACCTAGGGTTCCATCAATATACCACATGAAATAATGCTACTAGAATGGTGGACATTATTTCATGTACTTAGTCTATTGCCATCATCAAGATTCACCATTTCACCAGTAATCGTGATTTGATCCTGATTGTACCCATATTCCATTCATATCTTTAGGGTTGAAAAATAATGATATTAGAGTGAAATCATTTTCCTTTTTCAGGTAATAACTATATTTCCCAAATTATCATTTAACCAAAGCAATCATGCATCTTTTTTTTCAAGCATTTCACATATATTTTGCAAGAAGACATAAAAGAGAATATATGCTTCAAGGGGACTTGCCTTGAAATGTCAGGTCAAAAAGTACGCTAAGGTCGTCGGCAGGGGACCAGTATACGGACCTTCTAGTTCTCAAGCAACGCGTCACGCATACAAGGCTTACAAATCCACAATCAATATAAAAATATTTTTTTATGAAACTTTAGTTTTATGAAACTCATGAAAATCATTTTTATAATATTTTCTTTAGAAGAAAACCATTTTGTTTTAAAGCACATTTGATAATGAACATTTAAATGCTAACTAGTAAGCGTGCATGTGCAAGGCATGTTCCAAAGTATATGATATAGAGGTTTTCTTCTTGTGAAAATGATCAGGTAAAGAAATTAATACATAATTCATATATATGATAATTAAGCATTTTGAGCCATACATTATATCATTATTGATAGAACATAAATTTCTATACAACAATTTATGTTCAAAGATTAATATGTTTTGGAAATAAACTTCACCAACAAATTGATCATCTGGATACCCTGATCAACAAAAACCCTCGTAATGAATAGTTAAAACAAAGCGAGTGTATATACCAGGACCGGATTATGTATGCTTTGGGACAACACCTCATCAACAGTAAATATGTTTGTGCAATTCAATCATCCAAACTCTATAGAAATAAGAGGCCACATGTGTTCCCTTGTACACTCAATCCTACTTAAAACATAGATAATTTGTTGAGCTCTTCTTCAATTTCCTCGCCACTCAATCAAACGCATGTCGCAGGGACATTTTGCAATCACAAATAACCTACAAATAGTGCTATTCAAACTTACAGAGCAACTGCAAACATGAAGCCGCCTTTCAGCTTGGCATTGAACCAAGTAAACCATTCCATTCTTCCTTGGAGTAGAAGTGACTCAGGCCAACCATTGGGATAGGCACCATGAATGATGGTAGCGATCATTTCTTCAAACTTTTCGATAGCAGCGTGGTCAAAAGAGATACTTCTGAGCTAACTTCATAGCTCTCCGATCAAAATACGTCTTATATTTTGGAACGGAAGGAGTAGTTAGTACTATAAGCACTAAGGGTTGGTGACCTAATAAAATGATTTCTAAATTGCATATAAAGTGACATTCTGCCGCTCGAACAAGAATTGCTAATCCAAAACCAAATATGAATAATCAACCGCTAATTGGTCAGCTTCCAATAAAATGAAATTATTTATGTTGAAATCATATTAGTTTTAATCCAAAACCAAATACAAATAATCAGCTGCCACTTGGTAAGATTCCAATGAATTTATATACGTGATGTGGAAGTAGTGCCTCTTCAGAGTCTTAGTAGACAAAATACCGAAGGCAAATACCAACACAAAATATTGAAGAAAGTCGAACAGCTTGCTAATTAGCTGGAACTGCAAAAGTAAGAATCTGTCATCAATAATAGCTAGTAATACTACATATGATGGAAGACATGCATTCACAAAAAAGAGACATAGTCAAAATAATAAGAGAACCAGGAGGCCAACCAAAGCAGCAGGCCGCCCACAACTTGACAATTGCCTCAAAGGAAAATATGGCCATACTAAGGGCCTGTTTGGTTCGAGCCGCCGCGCGCCGCACCGCTGCTGCGGCCGCGCCCCAAGTGCAGCGCTGAAATCGACCGCCGCAGGTGAGGCGGCCTCACGCGCGAGAATGAACTGGGGGCGAGGCAGCGCGAGGTGAGGCGAGGCGCGATGCAGCGCGAGCCAAACGCGCGCCGGCGCAGGCGTGGCGGCCGCAAGTGCGGCACGGCGCCCAGCGGCTCCGATCGAAACAGCCCCTAAAGCGATAAACAAATAGTTACATTACGATGCAGGGATCGATCTCTTTTATCAACAAAATGAATTTTTTTGGCAAGACACATCCCTTTTGGTGGTCAAACCATAAACCTGAATGCTTCAAGGACTTTTACAGTAGCGATGACAGTATAAAAATACTTCAAGGAACCTATCGAGCTTGAGGAGAACTACCTGTACACTGAAGCCCTGGACAAATACTGCACCAATGGTCCCTTTTTCCAGCTCATGACATGAAGGAATGGAAACATGAATTGTAGTGTCATAAAATCATTTTGGGTAATCAAAACCAAGCATATATAAAAAAGGAAAGTTTATCGTGACTGTTTTGAATGGAAACATGTTTATTAGCCTTGCATGGCAATTTTTCTCTTACTCTCTAGTGTCTAATACCATTGACTCAATAGAAATAATTGGCACCGTCCAATGCCATTCAATCATCTCAAGTACTCAACGGTGTAAAGTTCAAAAATAAGCAGAAGTAAGCGAACAACTAGCTTTCAGCCTGCGTCGACCCCAAATTAGCATTTGAGATAGAACAGGTCCACGTGATAGTCCTTTCCCCCCTTTGACATGTATCAAGAATTGGCACCAGGACCCGAAAACTGTAATGGGTCCAAACAAATTTTTAAAGTCAGCGTGATAGGTAGGAGGATGTCAGCAATACAAGAAGACAAGATAGGTTGCTTCTTACCTGAAGGAGTAGATGCAAATTTTTCCACGCTGATGAAAGGCATATTGGGCTAGAAAAATAAAATGTATGTCAGCAATTAAAATTATATAATATACAGCCATCAAAATCACAAAATGTGCTCATTAAAAAATAAAACCAAAATTTTTAAACAGATGAAAATATAAGAAAATATCTGAGATAACCTCAACTAATGTTTTCCCAAATGCAGTGTCCATCAATTTATCCTGGAAACGAAATAGAATCAGCAAAGTAGCAAAAGGTGTAGATTAAGGAAAATTAATGTACCGGACCAGCCATCCTGAAATTCCTGGAAACTCAGTGACATCAAGTCCATGACCAATCAGTAGTTTTACAGTCAGCTGGAAATAAAGTGGCTCCACAAAGCATAGCCTTACACGAGCAAGAAATGGCTAACTCCGAACAAACTTCACGCCGACTAAAATCTGCATGATGAGAATAATATTTTGTTGAGTACAAGGCAAGGATATCAGGAAGAACAAACCGGAATGAGGATTTGCTGAAACTTTAAACTGAAAGGAAAGCATGGTTGTTTCAATTGGCTTGAACAACCAACAATGAGCTTTTGGCCTTACGCTATTCACAAAAGATACCAGAATACATAATAGTTTTAGAAATAGGCTTTACTCAACAGATGGGACCAAACTAAACCAATGTAAAATAAAGTACATCAAATTTTAGCATGCTCTCTTCAACTTGCTTTTGCTTAAAACTTAAGCCAAGCTGAACTGAAAGCAAAACACTAACATTTTTAGTCCAACTTTTTTTAACCATGAAGACAGCTTTGAGCTCTTAAAAAGAACATAAATAAAGTAAATCAACTTAGAGAAGCAGATTCAAGATCCTATGGAAGTCTAGCTAATATTCATCCCAACCAACTTAGATATCTAGCTCTAATATTCGGAACATCACATGAATCAACTTAGCTATTCCTTTAGTTTCATCAAAACCACATACCAAAAAAAATGCAAAATGGCAGTCCTATGTTGGTATTGCAGAAATTATTCATAGTGTTGAATCATCTCAATGAATACGGTATTACTGTCAGGTCCTAATTACAAATACTTATCCAGCCCTAGGGTAAATCAGCATTTGGTCAGAAAAATGCCCTACTTGGTGTACTTGCACAAATTTGACATAGCTGAGACACATAATTAATGCATGTGAAACTTGGTGTAACACCCCAATTTGGGCTTTTCAACAAAATTTGCAAAATTTCAAAGTACCTCTCTCTCTTCCTTTCCCTGTTTCTCTCTCCCTCACTTCCCTGTCTCGCTCTCTCTGCCTAGCTACACTGTTCGGCCGTCCTGAGCCTTGTAGCTACTCTGCGTCGCCGTGCTAGCCGCGCCGCACGCCGACCTCCATCATGGCCGCGCTGCGCGCGCGTCCCTTCGCCGCGCCGCGCCATGCCCTGGCATCTAGCCACGCCGCGCGTCCTGCGCCGCCCTGTCGCCGCCCCACTGCCTCCTCTATGTCCCCGAGCACACCTCCGTGTTCCCCGCTCCAGCCCGGCGCCTATAAAAGCCCACGCATGCCCCGCCGGCTCGAGCTTTCCACTTCCCCCCAAATCCGAACCTCGTCGACGCCAAGGGATTCCCGGCGAAACCGTATGCTCTCCTCCAATTCCCCTCTACTGGAGCCCCCTCGCAACTCTCCTAAGCTTTCCCCCCATTCAATTTCAGCTAAGAAGCTTGGTATCACCGGATCGACGCGTCCCCTGTTTCAGTCGCTGCCGCGAGCTTCGTCGCCGACCGCCGCCGCTCATCCTCGCGTCTGCCGTGAAGCCCCGTGAGCATCCCCGCCCTATTCTCTGGCTCCCCGCTCAAGTTCATGGCCTGTAGATGCATAGCGCACACTGGCGCCGCCGGCGAGCCGCTGGTTCCGCCGCTGCTGCCACGCCGCCGCGTCCGTCTATCCCCGGCCTCGGCAAAGGCACCCCTAGAACCGTAGGAGGCCGTAAATGCCGTTGCGACAACACTCTCAATCGGAGAGGTTCTGTAGCGCCGCCAAGCCATACGCCGTCGCCGCTGAGCCACGTCGATGGCTGGAGGAAGAAGATGAGCCGCGACCATCCGATCTGCGCCAAGATCCGTACCATGCCGAGCCGACGAGCCGCTTACATGTGGGCCCCACCTGCCAGATACCCCTAGCGCACTAGTTCACTTTAGAGTCGCTAACACGCGGGCCCCGGGTCCCACCTGTCTGGTTAAGTGGTGGCGCCTCGGTTGGTTGTGTCAGCCTCGCGCGAAGGCGCCACCCGAAAAGCCGCCTTCGGCGTCGCTCCGGATCAGCGCGGGCGCGCAGCACATGGCTGGGTCGTGGGCCGAATCCGTTGCTTGGGCCGCCCGCAAGTTGGTTCGGCCCGAGGGCAGTTAATTCTTTTCCGCCAAAATATGTGGTGCAAACCACTGTTTTCGTGCAAACCCGTGAAAACCATATATAAAAGTTTTGTAAATTTATGAAAAAATTACTGGAGATAGGTATGTGCACGAGCTACATCACCATCAAATCTCAAGTCTAAACTCAACATCGTTTGGGAGAAACAAAAAAGACAAATTTAAAAATCAACACTCCTTCGAACGACATTCACACCATCACAAGAAAAGATACAATCGTAACCGGTTGCACAAAATTGTTTTACCGATAATATATTGTATTTTAATGAATCCACAAGTAAAACATTTGTAAGAAAAATATCTTCGAAAATAGCCATCTTACTAAGACCAAGTACATCACCTTTACTGTCATCTCCAAAGGTAATGCTCTCACTCGGTTGATTATATCAATTAATTTGAGAGAACATTTTCTTCTCTCCTGTCATATGATGAGTGCATCTGCTGTCACGTACCCAACTAGGGCCACCAGAGAGATATTCCTACAAAGTTTAAACTTTTGTCTTACATACCCAAATTTGATTGGGTCCTTTAAGATTAGTCATAAAAGTCTTTGGAACCCACATGAATCTCACCAAAGATGCATTGTTATGCTTCGGTCCAACAAGATAAGCAAGTACTCTACCAAGATTACTCTTTCTAAGAATGTAAGACGCATTTAAAGTAGAGTGAGAAACGTGAGCCTTTGAGTTTTGCTCTCTCACGAAATGGATTGGCTTAGTGACCGGAGCCGCCATAACATATGGTTTCTTGCTCTTAGGTGGAACATAGCCAAGTCCGGCCTTCTTGAAATTTCCTCTTCTCTTTTCTAAAATCTTATCAAATCCCTTACTCGATTTGTAAGATCTTTGAATACCATCCTCAAGTAGACCATTCAACTTCTCATTCTCACTAGCAAAATCTTGCAAAGTGGCGAAGTTTGTTGCACAATCATTCACATCAACATTGCATCATCTTGCACAACCGTTACTCGTGGAAGGAGGTGAGTCACAAGTTGCATTAGAAAAGTAGAGGTGCTCTTCAAAAGATCATCTAAAAGTCTCATGTGCTTCCGTTGCACAAATGAGTTCTTCTTTAAGTAAAGCGTTGTTAATCTCAAGAGTACTTGTTTTGGATTTGACCTTAGAAAATTCTTTGGTCATCTCCTCAACCCTTTTCTTTTACAATGAAAGTCCCTTTTTAAGTTGGAGGTTTCTTTTCTTTTCAAGGATAAACAAGTCTTCTCCTTTCTCAAAAAGGTCCTTTTGTTGCTCAACCCTCTCCATGAGCTCGGCCAACTTACCCATATCAAACTTTTTTATCATCCTGACCAAGCGAGCATGGCTCATATCGTCCTCATCATCATCACTATTGTTAGTACAAGAATTGACTAAAGATTTAGAAGATCTTGATGATACCTTACGGTCCTTAGTCATGAAGCACATCGATGGTTCATCATCGTCATCCGTCAATTCACCAAATAGAGATGGAGCAAGTTTTGGAATAGCCATTCCAATGCATGCAATGCTCTCATCATCGGACTCGAAATCGGATTCGGAGTCGGAGTCGGATTCTCACTCCTCACCAATGTGAGATTCACCTCTTGAACTTTTCTTGTTTCTTTTACTCTTCTCATTGTCCTTCTTCTAACTCTTTTCTTTCTTCTTTTCTTCCTCTTCCTTCTTGTGTGGACAATCGGCAATGAAGTATTCGGTTTCAGCACATTCATAGCATTTTCTCCTTGAACTTCTTGAAGATTTGGATTCCCCGAAATCATTCTTGCATTTGCTGTTATAGCCATCCTTTGTTTGTTGAACCTCCTCACAAAGAATGCCATCTCTTCCATGTTCATTTGCCCATCTTCTTCATCACTGCTTGAGCTATCATCCTTTACCTTTGATACTTTGCTTGTCTTCAAAGCTATGCTCTTCTTCTTTGTAGATTGTGCCATCTCTTTAATATTCGAAGCGTCTTGATCCATCAACTCATCACTAAGAATTCTTCCAAGCACTTCATACGGCGTGATTGAGTGATAGTTGTCTCTGTCTCGGATCATTTGCATCAGTAGCGATTGGTTGGAGTGATAGCTCGGAGTAGAATCTTGACTACCTCATGATCAGTGAGAAACTTGCATCCATGTCCCTTGGCCTCATTTACCAAAACCATAAGTCGATCAAACATTGTCTTATAATCTTCTTCTTCTTCTAGGATGAACCTTCCTAACTTGCCATTGGTAAGTTCTATTTTGGTCTCCCTCACACATGATGTGTCTTCACGAACTACCTTGAGGGTATCCCAAATTATCTTACCTTCTTCAAGTCCGTCAACCCGATTGAACTCACTCGGGCTCAAAGCACCAAACAAAGCATTGACGGCTTGATAATTTCGGAAGGAGTCTCTTTTCTCATCAGCAGTGAGATTCTTCGGTTCCTTGGGCTTGAAACCTGTTTCTATAATTCTCCAAATAGAAGGATGAATAGACATTAGGTACATCTTCATCTTGTACCTCCATTGTGGGTAGTATGAGCCATCAAAGTGAGGCGCACGCCCAGTGGGAACAGTGACATAAGATGAAGATGCTGTATCAGGATAAACATAAGGAATAGCAGCCTTTTTGTTGCCTTCACTTGAAGTCTCGATCTCCGTATCGTCTTTGTTGTTCGGCATGATTCTCCAAATTGTTAAACTCAAAACAGGAGGTTAGACTCTGATACCAATTGAAAGGATCACTATGCCGCCTAGAGGGGGGGTGAATAGGCGAATAAAACAAAATTACGGAATTAATAAACTCAAATAGTGACCAGCACGTCGGATGTTCCGATGGAGATCGGATGTTCCGATCTGATCCAGAGAGTCCTGCGTCGGATGTTCTGATCTGGGTCGGATGTTCCGATGTACATCGGATGTTCCGATCCTGGCAGTATTGGAGATGACGAAAACCTGCAGTAAAAACTGATTTCTTGCAAAACCAAGATTAGAACTACTCAAGACTAATCAGAACAAGTCAAAAACAGTAGGAAAATAAATACTAAAGATCAAGACAAAGAACACGTCGATTTTTGTTTACCGATGCTCAGATCTTTGAAGGAAGATCCTACTCACCGTTAGGGAAGGCACAAAGCCCGATTCACCAAGACCCTAATCCCCTCCCGGCGATGCACACAACACTCACCGGCGATCACTAGATAAATCCTTTTTCCTTGCGGAGGCAGATTCACACCTTCACAAACTTCGGAGGCACACCACACAAAGCTCGGCGGCTCACCGGCGACACCTAGCCGTCTAGAAACCCTTCAAGTCTCCAAGAGTAACAAATGCAATGAAGAAATTAGGAATCGCTAAGTGCTCAAGAATTGGATGACTCTAATTCGTGGAGCACTTTAGGTGCCTTGATCTCTCTAGATCTAAATCTCACAAGGTGAACAAGAGAGAGAGAGACAAAGGTTAGAGTTCTCGAGAGATGATGAAGAATATGAATTAGGTTCAAATCAGGGCGTGAGTAACCTTTTGGCAGGTATTAGAGAAGGCTTTAAATAGAGAATCTTGAAAAGTAGCCGTTGCTGCAGATGATCCCGCATCAAATGTTCCGACCCACGTCGGATGTTCCGACAGCCATCGGATGTTCTGATGGACTGCTCACTGGATTGCGTTGAAAACAGATAGGCTGGATTCACCATCGGAGGTTCCGACCCTCGTCGAATGTTCTGATGGTATAGGTTCTGTATAGTGTATATTTTGAGTGAAAAACTCACACGAATTTCGAGATACCTATTTTGAGCACTTAGGAATCTTTATATGCTTCACCATTGCATCGCTCTTCATAGTACGACATACCTATGACTCAATAAATATAGATTTACAAATAATTACTTGTCTTTATGCCTTCTAGCAACATATCCAAGTTTGAGGGGTACACCATCACATTGAAACATGTACCTCATGCATTTACCTGTAAAACATCTGTGTACAATTCTCCAATAGAAAATATTAGCTCTATAATTGTTAATCATTAATCACCAAAACTACTTAAGGGCCTAGATTCACTTTCACACACAACGCGTGGCCATCGCGCGGAGCACGGGACGTGGATCGCCAGGTGTGAGCACTCTGCGGAGGCCCTCAGGGACTAGTCTCGATAGGGGACCGGAATTGACCTTCGCCGAGGGTGAAAAAGGCCACACATCCCTAGGGTAACGATCGGTTAGGGAGGGCCGGCAACCCTACTAGGCCAGGGTGATCACGCCATGGCATGTGTGGTTCGCAACAGGATTCGCCAAATTCTGGAATGATAGCAGAACTAGGAATGGTTGTGGGCAACTGGGAGAATGTCTGAGAAATTATAAGCTGGTATGGTGATTTGAGTAAGCTGGTGGGGTTTATGGTCGAGGGTTGGTCGATTATGGGTTGAGTTATGGAAAGAGTTGGTCGATTTGTGTGTTGATGGTCGTGATTGGATGATATAGGGGTCTGGGATGCATGGTTAGGATGGAAACCTTGATATTTATATATAACATGACAAATTCTAGAAAAATGCTAGTTAGATTGTTTCCAAAGTCTTATAAACTTGGCTTTACGCCAACAAAATAACCCTTTCCTCCAAATAAAGCCTTCTACACTAATTGCATTAAGGGAAGTGTTAACTAGCCAGCGTTTGGATGACGCTGACCTCGCCTACTTACCTTCTTTTGACGATGGTGTCGAAGAAAACCCTTACGCATGTCTCGAAGACGACGAACAGGACCATGGTGGACTCGAGGAGTCTTAAGGGCCACTCCAGTCGCTGGTGGACCGTAGTCGATAAGGTTTCTTTTGGGTAGATATTTTGGGGACCACTGTGAACTCTGAAACTATTCTTTCGTAATCTAAGGCGTGTATGGCCGTCTTACTAAAGTCGCCTAGGGCGCAACTTTGTGTTGTAATATTTAGGATCTTATTCTATCGATGTATGCTTGTATCGGCTACTTGGTCTTCCGCGCTAGCGTACTGATCCAGGGGCTAGTGCACGGGATCGTCGGCCCTCAAGGTAAGTTAAAATTGAGGGGTGACACTTGGAAACTCAGGTAATCCTTTGCGGAGAGCTGGAAGACATGGAAAGTGAATAAGATTCATTTATCAATTCATCTCAAAAGCTAAGCAATGACAGGACAATAATCAAATACATTGAATATATGACGAAGACATTGTACATGGCACCAGTCAAAATAAAATAATTTCACAAGAATCAACTTAGCCGGAGCTTTCATGTTCTTACGGGCATCTTTTCTAGAGCACCTCTATAAGCTCGCAAAGGTAAATTTATTGGTTTTTGAAAAGAATAAGGCTGAAAGTCTGCAGATTTCTACATCTTGATCACTGCTATTTAATCTCCTAGTTCCATCAATAATTTGTTGAGGAACAATAAAAAAGAACCTTATCTGAGAGAAGGCATGAAGCAACTTTGTAGTTCAAAAGACAAAAAACTATGAGCTGAAAAGATTTAACACAAGAAAACTGCAATAGATGACAGCTGAAACTGCAAGGCTTAAACAGCGGGTTTGTAAAGATACTAGCAAAGTAAACGGACCAGTGGCCCGTTGGCACTGTCCAAAAAAAAAAGTTCGTGGCGAGCAGCGTACAGGGGCAAGCGCGAGCGACTGTCCGCGAGCGAGCGCACGCACGCAAGAAATGCGCGGAAAAAAGGCAGAAGCTGGGGTTCGTACCACGCTCGTCAGGACGAAAGACAGGCCAGCTAGCCAACCCGCCGTTGCGCTGGCCTCATTCTCAAAGGAACAAACCTTTTTCTTTTAAAAGTTAAACCAGTATGGACGGTTGGATGCTGGCCGACGAGACGATCGGACGGGCGACGATCGTTCGGCGACATGGCTTCGCGGGCGGGCAGGCGCAGGGCAAGGGGCGACGTGGACGCATGAGGAGGCGCGCTGGTAGCGCTTTGATATATAGAATGACTGGTCACAAGTCAACATCTCTACCAGCAAATTGGACAGGGAATCAAAATTCTGGTACAAATCAATCAGATAGCGTTCCATAATTGATCAACCCAAGATTGCAACACTTTACATTGACATGCCTTTTGACTAAAAGTGAAAAAGAAAATGCAATCAGTTGAGTTGCATGTTTATTAAGGCCTATTAAATTATTTGTATTCACCTCTGCTAGAAGCATTTTGTACAGATTTTACCAGTGGTACAATATAGTCTACAAATTGTTGCAAAGAGGTCCCATAAATATACTTTTCTAAAATGGGTAGAAGCCAAGAGGTGGTGTATAGGCTGGATTTGTGAATTTCATTGACCTAAAGAAGTATGTGAATGTTTTAGCTAGCCATGGATAAGGAAACATATAAGTTTTAGCTAGCCATGGCTAAGGAAACATAAAACATGTAATATATCAAGTAACTAAAAAATCACTTCAATACGTTGGGCATAGAGAAAACTCGTAACCGTTCTTAAGGAGGATAGTTTACTGCATCAGAAATACTTTGGGACGGGATCCCGTTCCCAGCGCGTCCCGACGGGATCGAATAAAGACAAAAAAAAAACGAATCAGCGCAACTTCTTCCCGCGGGGCGTGGTGGCCACGCGATGTCCAGGCTCCCTTCCCGCGTGGGCATAAAGAAGGAGGATATTCTACTGCAATGCATTGCATTGACCTAAAGAAGGAGGATAGTCTACTCGTAAACTTTTTTCTACAGACAGGTTCGTGAACATATAAAAATGAAATGGATCAATTGTAATTGTAGGTGCAGTGTTTATCCAAGAACTTGAGCTTTTGAGTCTGTGTTCCTCTCCTCTTTGCCCACATTCTACGGTTAGTTTTTTTGGCACAAATATGCGCCCAGTCACATGTTTTCAAGGATGAGATTTATCCAATGTACTACCTCCGTTTTTTTTATTTGACGCATTTGACTTTTCGATAAGCCTTTGACCATTCGTCTTATTCAAATTATTTTTGTAAATATCATTTATTTGTAGTGATTTGTTTTATCAATACAGGTACTTTTAATATGTCTTATTATTTTACATCTTTGCACTAAATTTTTAAATAAGACGAATGGCCAAACTCGTGCCAAAAAGTCAAAGGCGCCAAACAAAAAAAAACGGAGGGAGTAATTGAAAGGATCCTAGATGCACTTTCAGTAAACATGACCTTATTCTGATTGTAGGCCATCTTTAAATATGAAAAGAGACCATGAATTAACAGAAATTCTGTAAAGTAACCATCTTAAACTGTATGCTTGAGTAGACACAAAATGTCTCAAGAGGCCTCAACAAACTCGCATTGCAAAAGATGTAGCTCCAAGAAACCGGTGGCAGAATAGAACAATCTCTTCAGATAAAAAAGATAAAACCCCGCTTGTTATCAATACCAGTAAGCTATCCGTCTCTAATTAGGTACGAAGAAAACAGGATAGATGCAAAATTATACTACTATGACTTAATTAATCCACAGAGGCTCCATAGGACTTCATCTGGCCATTCATTTTATATCCAATGGCTACCATCAAAGCCCAATATTAGGAGGCCCATATATTTTTTTTGAGCAAGGGAAACCACCCCACTTCCATTTCCATTAACAGAAAACGAAAGCAACACAATCCAAGTATCATCCAACAACCCAGCAAAGGAGGAGGTGATCAGCACCAGGCTCCTTGCTGACAAAAGGCCAAAACGCCCAAAACATGGAGCTCCACTCCACCAACCACGTTTTTACAGAGCTACATTAAGCCCACACAAGCAACATCGAGGGTACCACCAAAATGCCTCTACGAGCGACAAAGCAAAAAACGACGCATAGCTAATTATCCCGACAAATCTTTGATGGTCTTGAAAATCCCTTCGATGCCCATCTCCACCAGCTCTTTGTCATCAGTTTTAAGAAGACCTGCCTAGTATTTAAGAAAGCAACAAGACATGTAAAGGACAGTCAGAGGGTTGCCAATTAGCCTTTTTTTTTAAACAAGCTTGATTTCTTAAATTCCAAATCGACCAACAAACAGAGGTTATCCCCATGTAGCTTAGATTCCTCTTGTTAGCTAAAACCCTCTGTTCCCACCTCCGACAACTAACCATATTCGATGGAGTCCAATTGACCTCAAAATAATGACTCAGAAGGCTCCAGGTTAGTTTGGACAAATGACACCCAAAAAAAAGATGCTGATGTGTTTCCACATTACTACAAAACTCACAAGTGGAATTTCCATTCCAACCTTTTTTCCTCAAGTTAGACTTGGTCAATAACGCTCTCTTCTTTATTAACCACACAAAGATTTTAAGCTTCAAAGGAATCTTAGCCTTCTAGACATCTTTGGTGTTTTGAATAGTCATATTGCTATGAAAGTATTTATACATCGACTTCACACTGAACAAACCCTTTTCACTAAGAGTCCATTTTACACCATCTCTTTCTTTTGTTAAATGAATCGATCTGGCCATTTCCAGGACTTTTAACCATTCTTTATTTTGGTCTCTGTCCATCCACCTTCTGAAACCCAAATTCCAGTCTTTTTCAACACATTGTGCCACTGAAATTTTTTTATCAGTACAAATATCATAGATTTCAGGGAACTTTTCAGCTAGAGATCTATCATAGATCCATTTGTCATGCTAGAAACTTGTATTTAAGCCATTCCCCACTTTTTTATAAATGTTCTCTCTATAAATCTCCCTAACTTTCAAAAGATCTGCCCAGACAGGGGAGTCAGACTGCTTTTTTACAACACTTGATAAAAGATCCTTTTTGATGTATTTAGCCTTCACAATATCTTGCCACATCCCTTCTTCCATGTCTAATTTCCACCACCATTTACAAAGTAAGCTTTCATTCATTTTTTTCAGATTAACAACCCCTAAACCTCCATTTTGTTTAGGTTTAATAACATCCTCCCACTTAGTGAGATGATAATTCTTTTTATTGAAAGAGTCCCCGAAAAAAGTTCTTCTAATTTTATCCATACTCTCAATAACTCTGCTGGGCAACCTAAACATTGACATTGTGCAAATAGGGATATTGGATAGACAGGCATTAACCAGAGTGAGTTTTCCTCCTCTGGAAATGATTTTGCTTTTCCAAGCACTTAGTTTCTTTTTCATTTTCTCAATCATCTCTTCCCAGTTAACACATAAATTCCTTTTGTAGCTAACAGGAACCCCCAAATATTTAATTGGGAATTTGCCTATCTGACATTTGAAAATACCTGCAACAAGTCTGGCTCTATTGTCATCACCATTGACCATTACCACTTCACTTTGGCAAAGTTAATTCTAAGACCAGACATCATTTCAAACAAATAAAGCAGCAAATTGGTATGAAACAAACTGCATTGATCATCTTGTAAAGTCAGGATGGTGTCATCAGCATATTGCAATATGGCAATTCCATTTTCTACAATATCCCCCATACATCCAGATATGGCTTTCTGCTCTTGGCCAATTCTAAACATTTTGCTAAGATAGTCAACCACTATATTAAAGAGATATGGTGATAAAAGATCTCCTTGTCTCACCCCTCTTTTACTATGAAACATCCCTCCCAATTTGTCATTAACACAAACATTTAAAGTCCCTTTAGACATTACTTGCCAAATCCATTCACACCACTTTTTAGAAAAGCCTCTCCATCTCAAACATTTCATGAGGAAGCACCAATCGACCATGTCATAGGCTTTTTCAAAGTCCAATTTAAGCACAACACCAGAAAGTTTTTTATTTTTTGTATGATGAAGAATTTCATGGAGTGAAAGAACTCCATCCATAATATTTCTTCCAGGTAAGAAAGCATTCTGACTTTTGTTAATAATCCTACAAACCACCCTTTCCATTCTCATGGTCAGAGTTTTAGTAATCCACTTATAGAGACTATTTAACAAACAAATAGGCCTATACTGCTTGATGTTTTCTGCATTTTCTTTTTTAGGCAAGAGGATTATGACCCCATAATTCAGCCTTTCAATCTTCAGCTCATTCTTATGGAAACTCTC
This sequence comes from Raddia distichophylla, assembly GCA_005191435.1. NCBI lineage: Eukaryota > Viridiplantae > Streptophyta > Magnoliopsida > Poales > Poaceae > Raddia > Raddia distichophylla. Next base: position 3,942,126 of record SPJY01035202.1, read on the forward strand.
AAAAATATTTAAAGCTTCCTCTTTAATAGTACCCCAACAAGTTTGGTAAAATTCAATTGGCATCCCATCAGGGCCAGGAGCCTTGTTCACACTCATACTAAAAAGAGATTTCTTAATCTCCTTAAGTGTAAAAGGTTGAGTTAAATTTTTATTCTCTTCCAAAGACACCTTCTCCATATCATTCCACACCTTATTACTCAAACCAAAACTACTACCAGACCCATTACTAAACAAAGCCTTGTAATACTCTGTGGCATGATTTAACAGCTCATCATCCCCAACAATGATGTTCTCACCATCATTTAAGGATTCAATCAGTCTCTTTCTTTTTTTACCCTTAGCCATCAGATGAAAATATTTAGTGTTGTTGTCACCCTGCAACAACCAATTACTTCTAGCTCTTTGATGCCAATATCTTTCATCTTCATCAAGCATTTTCAGTAAATTGGCAGAAATCTCTGTCTTATCTTCCATCTCTTTCATGCTTAACCCACTTTGCTATTCCTTTTCTTCCAAGGTTTTTAACTGCTGCAGCACAAGCTCCTTTTGCTTTCCTTTAACACCATAAAGATTCCCTCCCCAACCTTTTAAAGCTTTTTTGACTCTTCTCATTTTGCCTAAAAATACATCCAGGGGGTCCTTATTGTTAAAAGGCATATTCCAGCACTGATTAACAATATTTAGAAATTCTTCCTTTTTTAACCAATCATTATGGAATTTAAACCCCTTTCGTTGATTCTTTTCCTCAACACCAGCCTTAACAACGAGAGGATTATGGTCAGAAAGCACTCTGGGCTTTTTCTGAATTTTAATGACTGAAAAAAGATCCTCCCATTCCAGATTGATAAAAATTCTATCCAATTTTTCCATAGTTGGTCTAATATGATTATTTGTCCAAGTATATTGATTCCCCACATTTGAAAGCTCTTATCAATAATCTGGTTAAACCAAACCGAATTTTTATTTAGAGTATGACTTCTGTTTTTATCCTCAATATTCCTTAAGATATTAAAATCACCTCCTATTAGAACAGGAGTATCAATCTTAGCACAAAAATCAAACAATTCGTGTAAGAATTCATATTTTTCCTCAGCTTGAGCTGGGCCATAGACACCCATTACACACCATTTTTTCCTCATCATTCTATCCCATATGTTGATCAGAATCATATAATTCCCTTTTTTACAATTGAGAATCTCATAATTGCTATCTTTGATCCCTAAAAGGATCCCTCCAGATTTTCCTCTGGATTCTATCCAATTCGACATAAATTGCTGGCTAGGGTCAATATCTTTAAAAAACTTCATATCATACTATCTCTTTTGAGTTTCACAAAAACAAACAATATCTAAACTATTTTCATATACTAGATCTCTAATATATGAACATAAACCTCTTTTACTAATCCCTCTACAATTCCAAAAAAAATATATTGGCTCTACTCATCATTATTGACTTTGTGTTTATTAGACAACATTCTCCTCATTCTTCTCTTCTGAGCAACTGATCTCAGTTTACTCAGTTGAGTTTTAGCAGCTAGCTCTCTAAGCTGGATACCGTTTTTTAACCTTTTCTTTTCTTTTCCAATCAATGCTGAACACATTTCTTCATCTGTATCGCTATGATTATTCCATTCCAAAACTACATATGTCTCTTGCTTTTCTTCCTCAAATTCACTCTCTCTTTTTTTACCCACCACATCTACAATTTTGGTCCTACTCGTATTGCTTACATCAAGCAATTCTCTGGATTTTTCAATGGCCCTTAACAAATCAATTTTTCTTTCCTCCTTTTTATTAATTTTAACACCCACATTTTTAACTACATTGATTAAATCAGCATTGTCAAGAACAGAAAAGGAATTGGTATTCGATAACATACCTTCCAAATTTTTCTCCATCACCAGAGATGTAGCTTTTTCAAGGACATTCACATTTGAATCTTTCAATCTGTTGCTTCTTCTAGTGGGGCCCATTTGTTTTTCATCCTTTTCTTTGATAGATTCTTTGCTAAGAGGAGCCTCCAGCACTAGATCATCTTTCTCATTGTTCTTTTCCTCAGAAATCACTTCTAGGACCTCCTTGGAGTTCTTATCAAGAAAACAACCATATTCATTTATTTTTTCGTAACCTTCCAAACAAATTTTAGTGCTTTCAGAGCACTTTACCAACCCAATTTTCTTAGGAGAAATACTCTGAGGATTGTCACTGTTTTTTGACACCATCTTCGACAGCTCAATGGCCTCTCGTAGTAAAATAGCATCCTCATCCATGCTCTCAGATTCTTGAGAATTGTCAAAAATGATATCAAAATTTTCCTCTCCTTTCATAACAGTCTTTCCCTTTGTCAGGCTTGTTTTTGGAGGAGCAGATCGAGATACCTCTTTCTTGTTATCTTTTTGCCAAAAATTGCCTTCAGAGTCTTCATCCCCTTGTTTTTGTCTCTTGGATTTATCTTTCCCTCCATCATTATCTACTTTGATACCATCTTCAGGAGGGCCTCTTTTCATAAAACCAGCAGGCCATTCAACATCAAAAAAGAAGTCATAGATCAAAAGACCAATAGACGCTTCAGCTGATTCAGATATCTCCTCAATATCTCTGCAGACAATTTTAACCCTTACTACTTCCAGTTTAAAGAGACTTGACATATCAATCTCAATCGGTTTACCAACCAGATGAGCTACACTGTAAACAGTCTGTTCTGATCTCTTATCCATTGAAATGTTTCCAATCTTAACCCAAACCTCTTGGAAACTCCCTTTGGCACCAACATCTGGCTTCCACTGATCCACCAGGAAAGCTGCATCCACAAGTCTCATGTTCATCACACCCATAGCCTTTACTTCTTCTATCTTTTTAGCAGTGGGGAATCTCATCAAGAACTGTCCATCCTTGAGTGGTTTGGCAATACACCTCCAAACATTAGATCCCATCAAAGTCCCAATATCAAGTTCCAAACACCCTCTTGTGATCCTGATAACAGCAGTACAGTTCTGTTCTCTACTATTCATCTCTGATGACACATTTTCAATAGCGAAGAAACCCTGAACCTCGCCAGCAAAACCACATAGTTTTGGCGCATGATCAGAAGGGATTTAATCATACACCATTCGGCCACATGACCATCCAGACCACATCGACCACAACTCCTGGCACTCTGACAATGGATTGCAATGTGACCCATTTTCTTGCACTTAAAGCAAGGACCAATCTGTTTTTCTCCAGCAAAGACTCCATGGGATGAACCTTCCTTCCACAGATTCCAAGCATTCTCCTCTAGATTCTTATTTTTGTCATCACCCTGAGGTTCCTCATTCCTTCCCCCCAACTTTGTTCCCTTTCTATAGCCATTTCTTCACGGTGACTCCATCTGTTACTTGGCACAACGTCATCCTCTTTAGGTTCCTCAAGAACTACATCATGCCGATCTCGGCATGCCTCGTTCTTGCGGGTCTGAGATGGGGAAACCACAGGAGCAAACCGTTTTTCTTGAACCTCTTCAGGGGATCTCCTACCACCATCAAAAGACGGATTTGCAACTTCTTGCCAAAACCCTTTCCCCAAAGAACCATCCCCAATTGTCTTACCAGGATTTGATGAGGAAGAACCTTGTTCCAAGCCTTTGGAAGAAGATCTTGACCAAGAGAAACGACCTCTGGCTCCTCGTCCTCATCCCCAACCAGTATGCCCTCTTCCGCGTTCGCTTCCCGTTGGAGCGACGCCGCGATCTCTCCCACCTCTGCTCCACATCGCGCACGAAATCGGTCGAGGATCTCTCACAACCGTAGCGTACGATTTCTCCTGAGGGAGGAACGCTCTCGTCCCTGAAACCCTAGACTTGTGGTGTTTCTTGGAGCACCATAGATGGGAGAAGAGACCAACCAAATCTGGAAAACTGCAAGAGTCGGCCCCCAAAGACGAGCAAATCCCCTTCCCAAGGGCAAAAGAGGAAACTCACATTCTGGGCTTCTCTGAACCAGCTCATCGACGGATCGCTTTCCTCCGAGTAGCAACGTGTCGCTGCGAGGCGAACCATCTCCTCCTGATGGCGGAATCCATCCTACCGGGCCCTCGTACGTCCTCCATTTTCGACCCGCACTAGCTCTCAACCCACCGACCCGCTGGTTGGGTGCCATCTCACAACAACTCCGCTACAATTCAGTGTTCTAGTGTCGGAGGCCCATATATATCGTCCTTATTTCTTTTCTTCAATGCACGGGAAGAACAACGAGCTTTGCGGCATTTAGTGCCGGCGCTCCACGGACAGAGGCGGCATGGGAGGGAGTTCTGCCGCCTCGCCGCCCGAGCCGCCGCGCCCTCTACAGCCCCTTGCTGCATTTGCCGCGTCTCGACATCCAGCGACAACATCTAGCACCGCCCTTCGCGTCGGCTCGGTGCCGCATTTTCTCGCTACTGCTACTGCCCATCGACGCCATGGCTTGCCACATCCAGCACCGGCTCTCCTCGTTGTTGCTACTACCAATCGATCGCTGCGACGCCACTGCTTCCACTAAAATGGAGCCTAGTATTCCAGATCAAGCGCCTTTCTCATTATTAGAAGGAAATGGAACAGCTAATCCTCCTCCTAATCATACGCCTCAACCCAATGGAGGATCTTCTTCAGATGGAAGGTATAAATCTTATCGCATTTTGGGTACTAATATTTGACCTTTGCACCACGTATAAATGTTTGAACTTTGCACCACGTCGCTTCAAGTTTCTTTCACATAGGTTCATTTCTATGGCATCTAGGGCATCTGAAGAAGAAGAAGAAGAATGAACTAATGGTATTATCTCCCAAACTTATTTACTCTGATTTATTAATTTGCACAATACATTAATTTTTTGTTTTGCAGGTTCACTCGATTGGGCAAGATTTGCATCCTAGTAGTGGAGATCATTGAAGTTCAATAAAGACACAATCAACATTTTTGCGGTTCTTGATGTACATGGCAAGAAATGCTATTTATATTTTATATATGATAATGCTGATGCAACTTGGCCATAGTTATTCTTTGTATATGCTCATATCAGTATTAAGATCATATTTTCAGTATTTGAGAATGGAAGTACTACTATCTGTTCTGTTCGCTTAATTGCTTCAATTCAGTTCAACATTGTAACACAACCTTCTTTTGGCATGGTTTACTTCTGAATGGGTAGATACATGAAATTCAAGTAAGATTTCATTCAAGGACATCTCTTTTCCCTTTTATATGATTTATTGCTGGGCTGATTATAAATTCCATCAGATACTAAATAGGTCTGAACAAGATGCTAAACTGTTGCCTGAAATGCAACCGTGCACTTTTGGTTTGGTTAACTTCATATTTAAACTGTGGCTTCAAATGTTGATAATTAAACTTTAAATTTCTATAGTAGTTTTAATGTGTTTCAAGGAATCCGTTTTGCCTGTTTTGAAGCTCACACATGCATCCTATGGCTTAGCATCGAGTGTTCTGTTTAAACAGAAGAGCGTACCGCTTCAGCCGCTTAAGTTTGCCTCCATCCAGGTCTGTCCATCTCGCGTCTGATGGTTGTAAGCCTGTACCGCTTTGCAGTCACTTAGGAGTGGACCAGCTTCTGCCGTTGATCGCGTGAAGGATGGTCAAATCTGCACCTATGACGTCTCTGCCATATAAATGGCAACGTAAGAGGTTGCGCTTCCGCGAGGGAGGCAGCGTCCGTTGCGCGGTGAAATTGATGGAGGGAAAGACGGAGGAGGACGCAGCGGTGCTAGAAAGCGGTGTTTTAGGGTTCGGGGACAGCGGAAGTGGCGCGACAGAGGGGTCGTCATGCTCGGCTCCGGCGGAGGTGAGGCGAGGTCGATGGTGACGCGGCGGGGCGAATTTATAGGCGGCCAGCGGCAGCTCGAAGCGGCATTAATGCCGGTCCGGGGAGAGGTGGCACAGGATGCGGTAGGTGGCACAGCTTGGCGGCGGCGACGCCGGGCCCGAGTTTGCGACGGCGCGGTGGGAATGCTCGGCGCACGAGGGCAACGGCGCTGCAGGTGGTTTAGAATGGCAGCGGCGTGTGACGACGATGCTCGAGCTCCCGGGGTCCAGAGTGCAGTGGGGCTGGGAGGAGCGGCGAGAAGAGAGAGAGAGAGAGAGAGAGAGAGAGAGAGAGAGAGAGAGAGAGGAGATGGACCTGATCGGTGGGCCTGGTGGGTCAACGAGGGAGGGAGAGAGAGGAAGTGGGCCGTGGGGGAAAGGGTGTTGGGCCGAAGAGAGGGATAAGGGTTTTATTTTTCTTTTCTTTACAAATCAATGTGAAAACATTTGTTTTAGTACTATTTCTTTTCAACCAAAATTTTTTAAAATCAAATATATTCTATAATATATTTTAAATGCATATATATACATATTTAAGTTCATTTTACACATACACATTTAAATATGTTGTTTTTCCCGAATATCGTTCCAAAGTTATTGAAATTTATTTTTGAAAATTGATTTTTAAACATGGTCATGCATTAGTTAAATATTATTGAAATTTTTTATAAATTACCTTGGCATATTTCCTTTGGACAAATTAATTAAGTTATAATGTGATGCAAAACATGCTTTACTCATGATTTAGGCCTTGTACATTCCAGCTTATCGTAGCGTAGCATAGCGTTTCAGTGCAATTTATCTTTTTTATATAGCCTATTTGGTGTAATAATTTGTAATAATTTTTCTTGGACTTTTAGTAGTCCTCTTAAAGATCTTAAAACTATATTTAAATTATTTTTTGTAACATTTAATCCTCTCTTTAAAGACTCAAATTTTACTGAAACGCTATGCTAAGCTTAAATGTACAAGGCCTTAAAAATGATTAACGTGCCAAATTTTTATTTAAAATTTAGGATTACGCATGCTCGACCGTCACACATCCGCCAGAATGCCTCGCTGCCGTTGTCTCCACGCATCCTCTCAGTTTGCCCCCAATGGTTTCTACATATGTCACCCCCATGGTTTCCTCTTGGATTAGGCCACCACCCATTGTGTCCAGTGTTGCCCCGTGACAAATCGTCTGCACCACTTGCCGACGAACAGTTCCCAGTCGAGAGTCGTTGTTTATATGCACTAGTCATTGAATCGGTATACTAGTGCTCGTAATACATACCTAGATACCATTGCATATATACAGAGAAATGTTGTTCTAAATATTACATAACATAGTTCCAACTCATAGGCTCAGTAATAGTAAGGCTGATCGGCCATATACCTCATTAAAAAAAAATCATCAGAGTTCGTGAATGTTAGCGGAACGCAGGGGAGGACCTAGCACCAGGTCTGATGGGGCTCTAGCCCCACCTACGCTGTCTATGACAGTGGAGTCCCACCTTAGACCAACCTATAGATTTTAGTATAAAATAGAAGAGAAGAAGGGGCTAAACTTTAGATTTAACCCTTGAGCTAAACTTTAATTTTGGCTGCTATTAATTTTGGCTGCATCCGCCCCTGGCAAAACGTAAGGTTATCCAAAAGAATATCCAATGCATATGCATCCTTGCAAGCAACTGGAGTAAACTCTAAACCTCGTCGTGGCCGGCGAAGCTCGGATCCTCCTCCTCGTGACACTCCTATTGGTCCACGTCATGACGTCCGCACAATTACAAAGGCATTTTGTGAAAATTGATACATTTTTGAATGGCAAAAAAATCCGCGGCGAGCACAAGAAGATGGATAGAGCAAGATAGAGAGAAAAAAAGGAAAGAGAGAGAGGAGCTGCAAGAGAAAGAGAGTGAGGGGGTTGGGGGAGACACAAATGAAGGAAGATCCAGGGCTGGCCCTAGGGGGCAGGGTGGGCGGTCGCCCTGGGCCCCCAAAGTCATGGGGCCCCCAGATATGGAAGTATACTATGGGATTTAGTCTTTGGCCCAGTCGCTGAGAGAGCTTTGATGAAAGTAATTCCCAAGAAAAAAACCTAGAAGCTGAGAGAGCTTTTGAAGTTAAATATTTTTTGTTTTGGTTGATATGGCGATCACTTCTTTTAAGACTAGATTTGAAGAACTCATGGTTTTTAAAGATATATTCGGATTTTTATTCAGCTCAAGCACCCCGAAGTCATTAAATGATAGCGAACTTGAAGAGTGTTGCACTAAATTTGGAGACACTTTCTCTCCTAATGGTTCATTTGATGCTGAGGTACATGATCTTATTTCTAAATTAAAGATTTTAAAAGTCACTTTGCCAAATGGCGTATTGTCTACTATGGAGAAATTCGAGCATGTCAGAGATGTGGATTGTTATCCTAGTGTCTCCATTGCTTATCGAATCTTATTTACTGTGTCTGTGACATTTGCATCGGCTGAAAGAAACTTTTCAAAATTGAAATTGTTGAGGAACTATTTGAGATCAACAATGACGCAAGAAATATTAAATGATTTGGCAACTTTATGCACGAGAAGAAGTTATTGGACGACATTGATATCAATAGAATAATCGATGACTTTGTATCACAAATTGTTAGAAGAAATTTTTTAAGATAATGTCAAGTGCCAAGTAAGTGTTTATGATTACAATTTACATTTGTCATTTCATAAACTTTAAAGTGTTCTATAGAAATAAATTTTGTGCATTGAATATTAATTTCTTCAATGATGGGTGTTTAAAAGACTACATACATACATACATACATACATACATACATACATACATATATATATATACACACACACACACACACACACTACCCCTGGGAGTATCTACTCCCACCTTTAAAAAACCACCGTAGGTATGTCCGCATACTCTTTTATCAGTTTGGGTATGTTCATATACTTATTTTAAGATATACTAAATATCACCATACGAAAAAATTGCAAAAGAGCCCCTATTTTTTAACATATATTGATATACCTTTATATTAGTACATATAAATGAGTATGTCCACATACTGCATGTATAATCCAATACTCAAGGTACATACCACCCTAGATGGTCTAGTATGATCACATACTCCATGTACATACCTTCCGTTCGACCAGATACGTCCAAAATCTTGAGATACATAGGTGGGAGTAGCTACTCTTAGGAGTATAGAGTATTTTTCCTATATATATAGGAAGCGTCTTTTCTACCCCTGGGAGTATCTACTCCCACCTTTAAAAAACCACCGTAGATAGATATATGGGCTTAGCTTAGCCTATAAATAGAACATGTAGGAGCACTTGTAAGCCAAGCTTGAGGACTAGTTCACCTACAACATACTAAGACTTAATTGCTTCCTAAGTGAACATTAGTGTGAGATCTTGTGAGAGTTTTGCTTGCTGTTCGTGTGAGCTCCTGGGCCAACAAGAACGATGTTTACTTGATTTCTGGTGTACCAAAACAAGATTTTCCTTAATTGCATCCTATGACAAATGACATGCCTAATAAGATCAAGAAGTTGCACAGGAGTCCCATCAAATCTCTCCCCTTTGTAGTGACCCAATTGACCAGAAAAGAATTCTTCATTATTCTGGAAACCCATGATTTGTCACCTACAATAGCTCTGAGTATAGGATGCTAGCTTATTAATGGCATGCATTTCACTTCTTCGTAGAACTTCATATACACCGTAGGCCAATTCTCGGTCGACACTAGAGAAACATGAATGCCAATTAGCTCACCGTTGTTTGATCCTTCTTCCATAAGAGCAAGCAACCTTTTCAGAACAAATGGAATTGATTGGAGGTCTTCGCTGCGAAGTGAAGCCTTTAGAAGAGTCTTCATGATATGACCTACACTTCTGTAGTCCTTGTCTATGCCATCACTGGTTCTTGGCACAAACATGGCGTGCCCTTCCTTGATATGAAGTTCTCCCCCACCGTCAATCATGAGAGATGTAATGCAAAGGTCCTCAAAGCATAAATCAACAGCATGAAAACTCTCCAACAAGTTTATTAGTGATCTGAAACTTTTGTTGCATGGCTTACTTGTTCCAAAGAATCGCATAGACCATGGTTCACCAAAAACTGAGGTTGTTATGAGCAGAGGATTCAGTTTGGTAAAGTATAGTGGTTCACACATGCCTAACAGTGACTTCACATTGTAAGGCTTCGCAAATGTTACGCCAGGGTGACGTTTCAGCAATCTGCAGCATCAAATTTTACAGAATTCATCAAAAACAATTCGAGGTACACATTAGCTTTAGATATAATACCCTAAATTTGAGCAGGCAATTGATGATATGTTCCTCTTTTTGAGAAGTTATACATATTCCACTAACCATCCCATGTGAAAGGAAATTGGTACCCCTGCCCAAAGCTCGATTGAGCACTAGCTAGTAGCCACTGCCCTTCTTGGTCATGTTGACTGACTGGTCCAGAAGCATGTAGGGCTTGGAAAGGCTTAGAATGCTTTTTATTGATGGATTATGATAAAATATGGCTGGATTCTTAAAAGGAAAACAGGTAGATCGCCCATGACAATTTACAAAACTCAACATGCATTTCATCGTCAATGTCCATGCGTTCAAGTGCATACTATCTCAACCAATTAATATAAACATTTTTTACCAAATAATCCATCGGTTTGCCCACACCACAATATACATAGAAGTGAGAGCTTGTGGGAAGGAGACCATACATTGAGGCCCGGAAAGAATTTGTAGCAATGGTTGCTTTAGTTCCGTATTCCCTGCTTTGCCAAGTGCAGACTTGTCGTCCATGGAGAAGCCACGTTTATTCCCCTTGGATCAAAGCGTTCAGAAGGAAGCTTCTTGTGCAGATTGGCAATGGAGAAATACATCAATCCAAATCCCGTCACCCTTTTGATGCATGAACACCGACGGCTTGTTGCCCAATCAAATCGCACGTACCGACACACCCTCTGCGGGCTGGCGAGGAAGAGACGCCGGAACCCGGTGATTCTCGCCGCCGCCGGCGATGGTGCAGACCCAACGATTCTCCCTGCTTGATCAAAGTGCGGGTGGCCACCCACCACCACCGTGTGGCAATAGCACCACTCCCCCGCCAGCTGGACAATCTGTAGTCCACCTCGGCGGCCGCTGCCACCGCGGCCGCCCATCTCCATTCTATCGCTCTCTCCAGGTGCTTGGGTTTGGGCAGGTAGGGTGGGCAGGTAGGGCAAAATTTGATCGCGGGGTTTAGTGCTGGAGCACCGTACAGCAAGACGGAAGCATCTTGTTTGTGTGAGTTGTGCCACAGTTATCTCCGCTTTAGTGCATTATAACTGTGCCACATCACTTTGACGTCACTACAACCATTTTTCTCAATCGATTTTTTGATACACTGTATCAACACAAAAAAAAAATTGCACGGCTTAATAATGTGCAATTTAACAGCATTGATTTAAAAGAAAGTGCATCTCCCCCAAACCTGGGAGGTAGTGACTCTTGGAGGCGATGGCGCCAGCCCGCCCCACTATCGGCAGGCATCTTGACGCGCTTCCCCATCCACGCCGTTCCCATAGGGGAGAACTAGGTGGGTGTGTGCTCCCTTGTTTTTCTCATCTTCATAGTCTTGCCCCTGATCTGGAGGATTCCGGTGGTAGGCAGTAGCCGGCGAGGTTGCTGGGGTGTCATCGGACATCCTTCATTTATGGCTATGCCAATTGGTGGACCTTCTCCAGATCTGCTTCGGTGAGTAGCTCGGGGGTGGCATCTCTAGGTGCAGGGCCGTTCCTGGGGGAGGGCGAGAGGGGCGACCGCCCAGGGCCTCCGAACAGCAGGGGCCCCAAAATTCGATTCATGTAGCTTATATATGTAGTTATATATGCATAAGAAATAAAAAAAATCGTTATTCATTCATTAATTCATTTGTTTTCTCATGTTTTTGTTTATCGATGACTAGACTCCTTAAATTCATTTTCTGTCTCGTTGTCCTTTGACTTCATGCCATCAATCTATAGACTCTAGCTTCAGCTTCAATACTTTAACTTCATCTTCTCTTATGTTGTCCTTTGACTTCCCATTGGTACTGATATACACGAGCAGCGAGCCCCAACATTTTTTACTTCATTCCACATATGAATGAGGACGAGGCAGTTGGGCATCAATGAGCTAATGAGGGATGTCATACTAATCATATATAATAGGCTGCATCCTACCACCAACCAAATTCATCTTTTTTTCCTCAACTTTTTTATCCTTTTTCATCTAACTTTTAAGAGTGTGTTTTCTAATTAGTGTCTATGTTTGTAATACCATGCATCTAATTAAATTAAAAATCTTCTAGGTTTTGTTGACCCCCGGGCCTCCAAATTGCCAGGAACGACCCTGGGAGGATCGTGGATTGGCCTTGGCACAAGCCAAGCCTGGAGGGAGGTGGCCACTCCGGTATGGGAGGGGATGGGCGGGACTGCGGGAGTAGATAGCTATGGGCCAGGGAGGAAAGGTGTTTAGCCCACTAAAGTTTTTCAAATTACTAATAAAATTTATAAGTTTAAATCAAATATAGGTAAATATTAATTTATATTAATCAAACAAAGTAGAAAGTTAATATTGACCCAACGTTGATTCTTCTGTAAATTATAAACAATATATCTCTCTTCAAATCCTAATAAATTACACTAGGATACAAGTCATCCCCCAAAATTAAGTGATATGGATTCTATTTATATTGGAAAATTTTTGTGCACCTAACGTGTGGTAAAATAAAAAAATTACATACACCGTTATCCTCCGTTGATCTAAAAATTTCTAAAACTAGACATTTAGGTACACAATTTTGTTAGCATTTCATCTAGGTCCAAAGTGACATGAGAAGGTGGTTTTAATGACGTGACGACTTAGTCAGCACAATATGTTACTAAAAATGGCCAATTCTCATCCTAAATCAATAAAATAAAATTTAGATTGAATCCAAAACTTCTAAAATAAACTCCAACATAATTAAAAAGATTATTAAAAAATCCTAAAATCCATTGAAAACATAAGATTTTTAAAATTTGTGAAAAACAAATAGATTCCAAAATTCATTTAAACTTACAAAATTGTAAAAAACCTTAAACTTTTCTAAAATTTGTTAAAAATTTTAAATAAAAGGGAAATAACCTATTTGACCTCTGAAGTATGTAGCTTCGTCTACTTAACCCCTGAACTAGAGAATTAGCTATTCTACATCCATGAACTATTCAAAACTGGGCAAATACAACACTCCCCCGCTTGCGTGGTTTCTGAGGTGTTTTTGCAACGTGTCTTGTGGAGAAGCAACCACGTGTCTCGCCCGTGGCAAAACCATCTCTAAAACCACTTGCAAGAAATTATATGCTCGGTTTTAAATAGTTTATTGGATAGAATATCTTATTTTCTAATCTAGGGGTTAAGGCTAAGTAGATGAAGTTATATAGTTTAGGAGGTCAAGAAGACTTTTTCCTAAATAAAATATAAATCTTCTCAGTTACTTTCTCTCTCCATTTTATTTGGATTTTTTTTACATTTTTTACGTTTTAAAGAAATTTGGAGCTTTGTTTGGAGTTTTCTAGAATTTTATGATTTCTTCTATGAATTTTCAATATGAATTCATTATTTTTGTTGATTCGGTAAGATGGATTAGTTTACCCAAATATTTTTTTTAGAAAAATTAACACAAGCACACCAATGAACAAATGCCGTTGTGTGCTTAGCTCTCTCACTCTCGGTCCTCTCCATCTGCAGCAATCTTTTTGGAGGCGACAGGAGGGGGTCTCGTTCCCTCCCTCCCTCTGTCCTCCTCCCCTCCCTCCGCCTCTCACAAGATATACTCTTCTCCCTCCCCGATAATTATGTTGGCGGCGAGGAGGATGTCTGGGCTTTGGTGCGATGGTGGAGGCGGTGTGTGTGTGGGAGGTTTATGGTAGGGACGAGCTCTATTAGTTACTCCCTCCGTTCCAAATTATAGGTCGTTTGACTTTTTTGACACGTACTTTGACCACTCGTCTTATTCAAATAATTAGTGAAAATATGAAAAAACTCAAGTCATTATTAAAGTACCTTTCATGATAGACTAAATCATACGCCCTCCATCCCTAAATACAGGGCGCAACTACTACGGACACAGAGACCAAGGAAGTCAGCGTGACGCTTCGTTTCGCCCGCCGCTCGTCGCGCATACAATTTTCGCGCGTAGTTTTTGCGCCTCGCGTTGCTCGCCGCGCAGCCCGCAGGTTTGCATGCAGCTCATTTGCCAGCGACGGGAGACGGTTGCATGCAGCCCGTAGGTTTGCATGCAGCTCATTAATGCACTTGATGTTTGCGTGTGCATGCATGCCAGCGACGGGAGACGAGGAGATGGCGCCTTGTATTACAGGATGGTGAAAAAAAATGGTTGCGCCCTGTATTTAGGGATGGAGGGAGTATTTGTTAAGAATCGCTTGCTGGGTAGTCACGTACTCACTATAACTATCGCATATCCGAATTTTTGTTCGGATAGTATCCAAATATAAAATATGAATATCATCCAAAGGTATTCGTAATTTTTTTAATGTATTTTTAGAATTTTTTATTGATAGTTTCCCAATTTTTAATTTTCAATTTTAAAATGCAAACTAATTTAATAATTCTTGTGCACAGACTTTCTAATGTTTTGTTTTTTCTAATGATATAAATTCCCACTTTAAAATTAAAATTTTGACCTGTTTTGTTAAAATTTGGAGCATATTGTTGAGATTGAATTTTAACTATTCGACTAACAATATCCATATCCTTGTATAAACCGATCTGTATTTGCTCCGTATTCATAACCGATGTTATCCAGTATTATTTGAATTTGTATCCGTTGTATTCATATTCGACACATTCGTATTCGAATCTGTATCTGATAAAATAATACGGATACGGATATGGATACAACGATATCCGATCTTATCTGATTCGATAATATCCCTAGTCAACGACCTATGCTCACGGGGTAGTGTCCTTGTGGTTTCAACGCCAACGGGAATGTCGACTTGTTTCGTGCAGGCCTTCGGGTGATGAATGCCATTGCCAGGCCCTTGGAAACACCCTTTGTTTGTGTTGCATTTTATGGTATGTGAGCATATTTTACATAATTTGGGTTTACCTATGATTTAATGCAATGCCCCTTATAAAAAAAAAATCTGATTTTGAGAAATTCGTGCCTAAATAAAAACGCAAAACAACTCTAAGAACATACCGTGAGATTTACTCGGTAACAAAATTCATAGAGCTCAATACTTGATTCGCAGCCTTGAAATTTGGAATATTGCACTAGCTACCTCCGCCAATCTTCACACGGTGCCTTATCACAGAGCAAAGATTAGTAGTGAGGATGTAGGATCGAGACAAATCATTACATCGTACAACAGAAAGAACCTACAAATGAAAGAGAAGCCGCCAAGTTTCAACAAGGGAAATTCTTCTTTATTGTTTTGAACCCTTACACTGCAACCAAGCAGGTGCCTACCATCTTATCAGCCAAAGAATCATGCTCATGCGTTCGCGGATAGATACAGATGGTGAGAATGAAAAAAGAACCTTTCCAAGGTATTGCGCCAACATCAGAGTCATGGCCTGCCAGAGGGCAACATATTTATATTCATACAACCACATTCCAATTTCACAGGTTTCTCTCTACAAAATCCCATATCCTCTCCTCCATGTAGATCCTGTCACCTAGCCGGCGCGGCATGTGCCTCTCATCTGGGAAGATGAGGATCTCGTAGCGCTTGCGTTGCTCCACCAGGGAATTGATAAGCCTAGCTGTGTGCCTGAAATGCACGTTCTCATCGATCATCCCATGGATGAGGAGCAGCTTCCCCCTGAGATTCTTCACATGGTGCATGATTGAGCCATACTCGTAAGCATCGCCGTGCTCCGAGGGCAGACCCATGTATTTCTCAGTATAGAAGGTATCGTACCCATCCCATGCCGACACTGGAGCACCAGACACCGCGCAGCAGAATGTGTCAGGAAACCTTGCCAGGCACATCGCTGAGAGGAAGCCACCATAGCTCCAGCCATAGAGACCGATATGTCCAGGCTTTGCAAATCCTTGACTTATTAACCACTCAGCGCCTGCTAGCTGATCTTCAGCGTCAATCCGACCAATGTTGTACTTCAGCTGCCCCTCAAATTGCAATCCACGCCTAGCAGATCCTCGGTTGTCCATCTGCCAGAAAATAGTTGGTCATGAGTGTCCTAACCAACTTAATGGTTAGATGCAGGTAGCACCAAAGTTCCAAGTCATGACATCTAAGAATCGAACGGTTACCCAATTAAGAAATTTATAATGTTTTACCCAGTAATGACAGATGAGAGATACATGCTTAATGCTTCAATCAAATTTCCAATCTAAAAGTTTCTACTAACAGGTATGTGTCACTATTTGCCTAAATTAATTGAGGTGGTTCATTGGCTAGTTAAAAGGCAAGATGACTGGTCAATTGGTTGTGAGGATTGTGCCATTTATTACTCCCGGAATTCTCTATTTATTGGGACAGACAGCATCCCACCCCAGGAAGGGCTGATTTGAGAATGATCAATTTAAAGGATATGCTCGCCTTCTTCCTTCCCATCTAATAGTTTAGGGCAGTGGAAAGTCTTTTTCTTTTTATTTTAGGAATTTTGGTTTGGGAGCATTTCAACAAAGGGGATCCTTCACAGGTCAAACGAGACCTAAGACTTAATCTAAAATAGATTACTAAATTGAATCTATTTGCATTAAAAAAATTGCATTTAAAAAACCGATAAAAAAAGGGCGGGCGAAAGTAAGTGATCGAAAAACTTTGTTCTTTGTTCGTCCTATTTATAAGAGGAGAGCATATGAAAAATGTAACCCATTCTTTTGTTTTTTTAGCTCACTGGCCATCCGCTGGGAGTTTTGGGCTTAATACCGATATTTTAGCAACAAATCTAATAAATCTAACCGTAGTGGTTGGTGTATTGATTTTTTTTGGAAAGGGAGTGTGTGCGAGTTGTCTATTTCAAGAATAGATTGGATCTATCCGGCTGCACTTTAAAATATTTTTTTGTTTGGATAAATAAGAAAAAGGTGCATGATCTCGACGAATTACTTCTGAAGGAAACAGAGAAGGTATTGATGACTAGACAGGGTCAGCCTTTTCACCCAGATTGGTCACTTGAATACCACACGAAATTGTCTTTCAACTTCTCAATTTTTTTGCTCACCACAAATGACATGTGAGTGGGACGAAATTAACATATACCTATAATAATCATCAAGAGCCTCTAATAAATTATTTTGTTCCATCTGCACAGCTAATTCTACCTAGAATTCCCATAAATGACTGTTGACATGGATGATCTTTATCCCATCTGATGTTCACATCTTTCTTTTCCCAATGAGATTCATACTAGAAAACCAACGATGTGCTACATCTTGGCATACTTGCCAAAAAAAAATCTTAACACTGATCTCCCAAGCGCCTCACTATTACCCTTTATAACATGTTCTTGTAGCTTAATAGCTCTATTCTGTTCACCCTCTCCTCATTATAAAATTGATTTGTCTGAATTAACCCAGAAATCGATAGCCTGTGATATGCTTTCAAAATAACTTGGATTTAACACATTCTTTTTCTTTTTTTACTATGGCCTATAATTGTCTGATATAGTGATATGTGCTGAAAAGCATTGCATTTAGTTGAACTTCCCTATTAGAAATATAAAAACACTAAAGCATGCAGAAATAAATGGTGTTCAACAAATACTAGTAACAGCAAAAACAGAATATTTACCTTCCAAACTAGTATACCCTTACTTCGCAGGAATTGAGCTCTCATGTCAACTGTACTTGTCCATGAATCAGTAACGAGCTGGACGCTTGGACCACCATAAACGTTAATTAGCGTTTTGTAAGGCGGAGGCCCATATTTCTTCTCATCAGGAAGATAGAGAGTTCCATATAAAATGGTCCCATCCGGTCCTGAAAATTGGACTATCTCCGGAGACAACTGCTGAAATTTTTTAAGTGGCTGAACTGTTAGCGGCTGCTCATAAAAAGGCATTATTACACTTCCATCAAGCAAAGAACACAGCACGATCACAGGAGGAGATTTTATCGAGTCATACACATCAATAAACCTTAGCAACTGATGATCAAGAATCACTGAATGGCGTCCAGTGCCATGAGTCAGCCTCTTAGGGGCTTGCAAGGGAAGGCTCCAATCAGGAAATAGGTTGGCATAGTACAGATTTGTCTCCAATGGTCCATCCTGTGTACTAGTAAAATATATCAGTCCAGAGCTCTCATTGACACCAGCGATTTGCTCAACCATCCAATCCCCTTGCGTGAGAGGCCCCAAGCACAGACCATTCTTGTCATGCAGATACAAGTGTCTAAATCCTGTCTTCTCACTGGCCCAAATAAAGCCACCTGGATGTCTAGCATCCACACCTTTGTCTAAAGGAGTGAAACAATCATGTAGTGTTACCCATATATCATGCTCTTCTTCTAGTAAGACTTCCCTTTTACCCGTGGCAATATCAAACATAAGTAGCTTTAGTTTTGTGTGGTTTCTATTGAGAACTTGAACAGCAAGAGCATTATTATGCATCCAGTTGACTCTAGCTAGATATTCTTCATCACTATGTGTCCCAATAGGTTCTCCACAGAGGAGATCCATCCAAATTACCTCTCCTCCATGGGAAGGAACAACTCCAAGTCGCACTTTAACATTAGCTGCGCCAGCAAAGGGGTAAGCATGGTCTTCTTGAGCATCTGGACCAACAAAACTTTTCCCCTGATGCATAATTCTATATAGTGGAATCTCTGATGAATCAACTTCAGTAAATGCAATGTACTTGCTATCAGGAGACCACCAGAATCCCATCTTCCTTTCCATCTCTTCCTAAAATGAGAAATGCAAAATGTTAAATAGCAGGTACCAAACAAATTTCACAGAACAGCTCATAAATCATCATGGGTACCTGTGCAATATACTCAGCAAGCCCATGGATCTGAAAAGATAGAAGAATACAAATGTTAGATTGTGAATTCATCAACAATATATGTTTGGTGGAAACAAGGAAATTTTCAGGCTTGTTTACATCACCCAACTACTAATGCACATCAGTTGTTTTGAATGCTATAAGAACACAGTTAACTTAGAAACATGTATGTTCCAAACGTGAGTTAATCAAAGAAGATGAGGCATTAACAACAAAAGCGAGTGATACAAGCATTCTTATCAGATTGGGTTTACCACACTACCTTATTGGGTTCATACTTCATAGCATATTATGAGGTCATAACTATGCTAGAATATAGTCCAAGCTGTTCGGTATCCTTGAAAACTTTCTAAGCACCACAGCCACCTACAAATATATTTTGGAAAAAGATAAAACTGGCTCAAATAGGCCTAGTACCCCCTTGGCTTGATGGTTTTACGAAACAACCCCTTCCAAATTTCAATACATTGAAATAAAACATTTAACGACAAATCATTAACTGTGTTACTAGACACAAACATGGTGTCTGATTCTGGTAAGGATTAGTGTCTAACACAGACACATACATGTATTTCTATCATAAAAAAAGAAGCAGGCCCAGCTCTCCACTTCCACCCTATAAACTAACACCATGGCCCGGCCCAGCTATCTAATCCTAACCCTAACTGCACCTCCACAGCATCCCTCCCTCCCTCTTTCCTTCCACTGCTCGCAACGCCACCTCCCTCTCTCTCAGGTTCCCAGAGTCTCCCAGCTCCACCCCCTGCCTCCTAAGTCCCAACCCTGCTCCTCACTGCACCATCCCTCCCAGAGCTGATGCCCTTTTTTGACCCACTGCTCCCAGCATCACCTCCCTTACTCCCAGCTCCACCCCTCCTCCCAGTTCTGCTCTCCTCCCTCACTTTTTCATACCACCTCCCTCACTATATTGTACCACCTGCTTTCATCCCTCCCAATGCCACGCCATGACACCCTCCTCCCTATGCCACACCATGTCCATCTCTCCCCACCCATCCCTTCCCCTGCTGCTTGCTTTCCTCCATCTCCCCCCTCTCAAACTCGACATCATTTGCTCATGCCATGTTCAATGCCAGTCAATGAGCAAAAATACACAAGCCTGGGTATCACAGGGGAGTAATGATTATGTTACATAAAAAATAAGTGCAAATTTGTAGTTTGAAGAATAGTCAGGTTACATGCAAGCCTTGATAACAACAGAATAGGAAGAAGCTTCTAGAAATTCAACAGCACATAATATTCTGCAACCTGCTGAACAACATTAAACATGGTCCTATAAATTGTCAGCAACTGGAAAAAAGGGAAAGAACTACCTTCCCACTTTCTCTTGCACCATAGGTCAATTTCCTGGTTTTCCCATCCGAAAAACCCAAGGTATGCAACTCATCATCCCTGACATATGCAATCATGCTACCATCAGGTGATAAATGTGGGTCAATAACCGGGGATGTGGGAGTGCTTTGCAGCTTCAGCACTGGTTCCGATCCAGACATATCCTGGAAGTAAACCTATTGAAAAAGCATAAAGTGCAGTCAGATATATATCAATTATAGAATCAGCATCTTTGAAGACGTGAAAAGATTTTTAAAAGCATCAAACACAATATAAATATCAAACTACTGCTATATAGGCATGATAGAACTGAAACACCATACGTGAAAAAGAAAGAGCATGGTTAACAAGGAAAGAGAGCTGTCGCCAACTTTCATTTCTTTAAATAATAAAAAGATACCATTATTTGAATATAAAAAAAAGTAGCTACCACGTGCAAGTTATCAAGGAGTGCTTTTCACAGAGCTGAATTAATGATTAATCTAACAACATGGTTAGCCAAGAAAATAATCAATGAATGTACTCTAGAAGAAGGTGCCTAAATAAAAACAGAAACATCATTAAACATAGATTACAAACTACCTCTGATACTGCAGCAAGCATATATATAGGATAAAATGTGCTGACCATTTGGCGTTATCATGTTAGTGTGCTAAATTATCAAAATTTGTATTTGCAATATCTTTCCACCCTTGACGCAAAAGATTACCAATAAAATGACAGATACATCACAAAACTAGCCAAGAAAATAATCAATGAAAGTACTCTAGAAGAAGGTGCCTAAATAAAAACAGAAACATCATTAAACATAGATTACAAACTACCTCTGATACTGCAGCAAGCATATATATAGGATAAAATGTGCTGACCATTTGGCGTTATCATGTTAGTGTGCTAAATTATCAAAATTTGTATTTGCAATATCTTTCCACCCTTGACCCAAAAGATTACCAATAAAATGACAGATACATCACAAAACGTATCCACATTGCCACATCCCACACATTTCTTTTCACAGTTGGACACCATGTACCGCACGAGGCAATATGACCTTTTGACTTTAAAGAAACAATGTCACCTTCCTAATACAATCATAGGGGGGAATTAGCTATGGGACACTACAAATTTAATATATCGCAGTAGGACACTGGTTGTATCAATGACATGTGGGCCCTAGGCCAACATGTCATTGACTCACCAGTGTCCTATAGCAAATGGCATGAAATTTAAAATATGCTGGCGCAAATTTCCCATAATGTAAGATGCAGTACTACAGGAAGCACCAGCACACAGAACTTTATAGGCATCAGTACAGACGGAAAAAACAGTTATCATGGCGGTATAGCAAGACGTGGCACCTGACCACCCACACATCTTTTAGGCATGCATAACATGTGGTGAGGCAACTCCATAGTCATGCCTGGATTTCTTATGGAAACACATTTAATTTGCAACAAGTACTTGCAACACTTAAAGAGTTAATGGCTCAAAATTTTTCAAGGGAGCAACTGGATGCAGGCGTCCTGCTCCTCCCTTCTTCTCCAGCGACAGGCTGCTCCGCGCGCCTCCATAACCACCGCCCCACCTACCCATGGCTAGCGGCGCCCTCGCCGCCTCACCATACCACCCATGTCTTATTGCCGCCAAGCCAGCCCTGCCCATACTAACGCGACTGCAGTGTATCGATCTGCCCACCACCGCCGACTGGCCGCCTTCAACCATCTCTGCAACTCCGGTTGCGCTGCCGCCCCACGATCCCCTCCCCACTGCCGGGCCACCGCCACCCCAGCCTCCCTCTAAGCCCGGGGGGCACGGGGAAACCATCCAAACCCTAACCTTGCAGGTGGCGGCGGCCGGAGACGAAGAAAACGGTGGCGGCGGTGGATCCAAGGGACCAAAAAATCGCCTGCAATTTTGCTCAAATGCAAGCACCTGCATTTGAGCAAAACTGTTTTTCTAGATACCTCACTCTAACAAGGGACAGGCCAACCCATGCCCCGTAATGGCCATCTCACACGGCAGCACACATACCCCTCTAACCCTAGTCAGCCTTCTACCACATCGACACGTCCCACATAGCCGCCGCTTGCAATAAGTCCTCCACAGCTCCTCGCCAACAGCAGCAGTACCATATATGGACCGTGAAGACAACTATAACCACAACACCAAGGCAACGGTGGGCCCTCCCTCCCACCCTCCCTCATCTTGTGCAATGGCAGCCCGACCATATATGGAACGTGAAGACAACTGAGATGTGATCCCACCACGATTGTGAGGCAGAAGCCATGGCGTCCTCCCGTGACCACTGCACTATGGCGATTGACTTGATATTCATGCTAGAAAGCAAATTCCACCTAAAACTGATCAATTATCCAACAGCAAGACACCATTAAATTGGCAAGGAGAAAAATTAATGGGCATAAATCCAGTAACACATGAAAGCGCCGTTTCTGATCACAACTCAAAACTATCCACCACACGCGCCATTAAAAGTAATTTGCCACATTCTACTATCCAATCTAGAAATAGAACAGCATGGTACACTATCAATCAGCTGATTTCAACAAAAAAAAAAACTGCAGCTCAAATAATCTAATGTGTCAAGTTAAACTACTGAAATTCCATGGAACTCGGATGAGCATCCAACACAGTTTTATACAGGGAAGTAATAGCACAAGGTTCTGAAGAAATTACGAACCCCGGAGGGGAGAGGCACGACAATGCCAGAACGAGATGAGGGAGCGCCTGAATGGCGAGCATGCCACTCGTAGCGTGTGACCCCGAGGCCCCGTTCCCGCGCACGCTCCCGCCGCAGTCGCTCCTCGGCGGAGAGGTTGCCCTCCTCTAGGCCGCCGCCGTCAGGAGGCCCGAAAAGCAGCTCCTGGCGGCGCTGCGCGAGGTCGAAGGTGTACACCTTGCGGTGGAGCGTGCCGTCGGGGCTGTACAGGAAGGCCACCCGCCGGTCGTCGGGGCTGAAGCTGAGCGCCACCGGCGCCCCATAGCCCGGCAGAGGGTGCTGCACGATCTCCTCCACCGGCATGACGCCGCCCCCGCCGGCCTCCTCACAGCCGCCGCTTCCGCCGGCCACGAGGGCGTCGGCGAGCGGCATCCCGTCCTGGACGCGCGCCTTCTTGCGATTGAGCTGCTGATCCGACCTCTCCGCCCCCGCCGCGTCGACCGATCGCATCGACCGCGACGAGGCAGCCGAGACGGCCCTCCCGCGAGATCGCCGGCGCGCCCCCTGAAGCCTCTCCCCGCCGGAGAACCAAGAAAGCCGGCAAGAACCCCGGATCTTTCAGCCGGAAACCGAAGAAGGGCGGGACCTGTGCCGGCGGAGGGGTCACGGAAGGCTCACCGGAGGCGCGACGAGCGGCGGAGATCGGAGGCCGCCGCTCTTGGAAGGGGCGCCCGGGTGGTTTTGCGTCGGTCTGGGGTTTGGTCGCTCGTTTTTGCAAAGACGAGCTATTTGTATAATCTTGTTCGGATGAATTTCGTTGGATCACTGGATGAGTATAGCGATCGACTCTGGGTCCGTCGTCTCCGACGCCAGGCCTATCCTCCTCGCCCTAGGCCCGGTTCATTTTCAACTTATTTCATTGTAACAAAATTTATCTGTTTTATATAGTCTATTCGGTGTAATAATTTATAATGACTTTTCTCAGGTTTCTAGTAGCCATCTTAAAGATTATAAAAACTATTTTTAATTTTTTTACAATATTTAAATGTCTCTTTAAAAAACTCTCAAATTTTGCTACATTATAACGTTAAGCTGAAATGTACAATGCCCTAGGTTGGCAATTTTCTTCGGTGGTTATCCAGATTCGCTGGGAAACAGAACTCGGTGAAGGAGACTCCAATATTCCATGGATTAATATGTGATTGGCTACATGAATTACATCGATGATCTTGGGTGGTATTCTTTTTAATTTTTTTATCCCGGTATTTACCATTATTCGGTGTTGATTATCGGCATGTAGTCAGAATATTTGGGGTATGTTTGGTTTACGGTGTAACATTAGTTTTTTTGGATGTTTGATTATGCCACAACTGTGACTTGCCACACTTTCTCGTCATTGGGTCCATGCGTCCTAAACTAAAATTCTCGTCACACTTTGCCACAAGTGTGCCGCTGAAATCGAACTCCCCCTTTTTACTTGTAAACTCTCTTTTCTCATCTCCATTTCCCTTGAAACAAATAAGGGAGTTAACTGTCCTCACTTATTAATTCATTTTTCCTGGTCCAGCTCTGTCGGGGATTAAATCACGGCCCATTGCCGTGGCCCACTCCCTGACGGCCCAGTCGAACAGCCTACCAGGGGCCAGCTCCCTGGAAGGTTCTATCAGGCCCATATGCATTCTGCCGAACAGCTTCCTGGCTGGCACGGTGCGTAACGACCTAGGATTCCTGTTTGAGTCCTACTCGAACAGAGTTCTGGACGGCTACGTGAAGACCCGGACGTTGGTTTCCCGGATTGGATTGGAGGTCGTGATCCCCAAGATTAGGAGATTACCTTATCTACCGTAGGTAGTATTTGGCATGTATGAGTTCGTTACGATCTCGTAGTTAGCCCGGCCCGATATTCCTTGGTAGGTCGGTTTGTTCCGCACTATATAAGCAGGGCCCCTAAGGCGTTTAGAGGGACCTGGCTGGAGTTTTCATCCCTGACTTAGAGCTTTAGCACTTTAGCACTTCGCATACACCATAATCTCGCCGAGACTTGTTCGTCTCGTCGAGCCACCTCTTGTATTCATCTCTGATATATAAGAAAGGCTGGACGTAGGGCTATTATCTCTCCCGAGAGGCCTGAACCAGGATAAAAACCCTGTCTCCTGTTCGTTGTTGTTCGTGGTTGTTCGGCGTGTCTCCTATCTCACTCTTGAAGAACCTTGGTTGACTTGAGATCGATATCTCAACCGTCGACAAGCTCCCTCCAACCAAACAATCCTTAGGGTATATTGTTGGGTTAACACCCAATTTCGCACAATTGGCTGATATTCTAGAAGCTGCTAGAATCAGCTTAGGCTGGGTGAATTACGAGCCAGATTAACTATAAGAGAAAAGGTGTGAGTCGATTTTGCAGATAAGGAAGGAGCAGTCCGGATCGACTTAAATAAATGAGCTCGAATCGATTTACTCTATATATTAGGAAATGATAAATTGTAATAGAAAGACATCAATTTGAGTTCTTATCCAACAAAAATGCATGTTTTAGTCGGTCCAGATTAGGGACTAGTAAAAATATGAGTCATCTAGGGCATGTAAAGTGTCATCGACCAATCAATTAAATCTATTTTTATCATGTTCTTTACTTTTTGTCTACTTTTGTAGCATTACATCTAGTTTAGAGTAGGCTCGACGTATTCTAATATGATCGCCTTTTTGCTCATTGCCTTCTTAATCAGCTTCCAGGTACACCCCAGGTAAATGTTGTCTCGATTCAGTTCGATCCTCTTACTTGGTCTTACATTCTATTGCCTTGTCACATTAGGAGCAACCAATATATAATCTACCCTTTGTTCTACTTGCTAGTTGATCATATCGGTTAACTTGTAATCAGTGTACTCTCTTTGTACTGTTTTGTTGATTCTATTACATTGTTTATCCTCTTTCTACTACATTGTTGATTTCAACTTCGTAGTAGATTGTTTAGTTTTTGGAATTATTTTCTTAGATGTAATCTTAGCCGATAGTTTTGTTAACATTTTGAATGTGTTAATACTTTTGGTTGTCCTCAAGTGTTAGCAAGTTTGTTCTATCTTGGTTTTAATCAACTAGTTTGAGCCAATTAATTTTTATACCTTGCCCATTGATAGTCAAATTGGCTGGCACACCCTAAACCCTAATTTGATGTTGGCTGGGCTCTAAACTCTAAGTTCAACATATGTTCATGCCAAGATATTTTTGGTGCGAACATATTTTTGGCATGCTTGGTGGGACACGTTAGTTAAACTCAAATAGATCTACAAAATATGAGTGGATCTATTCAATATGTCCCTATGCAATCGAAGGATTATTGGCATCAGGCTCATTACAAGAAAAGTGATTATCTGTGATGAAAACGCCGTGACATTTCCAATTCCCATCATGGAAAACTGTTTTTTTGTGACGCTTTGTTTATGTTCGTCATAGATCGTAGCCTGCATCGGTCGGCCTGGTTTTACAGTGACGAAAGATAAAATGTTGTCATAAAACACTCGTAGATATCGTCATAAAATGGAGGGCCTTGTGTTCGGCTACTGATCCAAGGATGACGTCATATACATATGTATACGGTGATGATATGTTTTCATCATAATGTCTCACGTGGCTGAGTTGGTATGTTGTGTGTCTGACGTCGCATTTTTTGTTTTGAAAAATTAAAATTTCTAGAATTGTGGAGCCCCTTGAAGTAGAGCATGTGGGACCCACATTTGGGCCACAAGTAAACAAACTTTTTAACGCTGCCGCTCCTGGGAATCGAACCTACGATCTGTGGTATAAGTCCATGGCATCCTTCCACTGAGCTAGAACTAGATTATGATCAATTTGATGTACCGTACGGTGAAGCCCAGCGGGAGTCCAGTACACGCGTGCCTCGCCTTGGGCCTTTCATGCGTTGGGCTTGATCCGAGTTCGTCTGTACGAAGGCTGCAGCGCCCTCGCCGAGTCGCCATATCATGAAGCTGCCATCTTGCCGAGTCGTCGTGTGACCATGTCGCCGAGTCTCCGTCTAGCCCTCCCGCCGAGTCACCAGGCTGCCTTACAATAAGTGCTCGCGACGGGATCACTCCATCACGAGGCGCATGACCCATGCCTAAGTGCTTGATCGATATAGCAACGCCGACGCCTGAGCAACCAATCAAGATTCCATCGATTGCTAATTCGGTACTAATCTTGTATTCTTGAATACACTATTTTACTATTAGTGCAACAACACCACAAGATTCTAGTTTAACTGAGTAAATGAGTTTTATATTAAGCAGATTGATTTGTTAGTTTTAAATAGATAAGACTAATTATTTATTTTTGTTGTCCGAACTATTGTTTTCGTTGGCCTAGCCTCGTCACCATTGCTGTGGAAGTTTTTAGCACATTGCGTGGTGTCGATCAGTGCTAAGTGGATCAAGATAACATCTAATTGATTGTGCGGAACGACAGAACTAATCGGAGATAACATAAAGCGGAAAAGGTATCTCTTTTTGACGGTGTATGTTGATTACTTTGCAGGATTGGTTACTCGTTAGCCTCCTTTTGGTATATTTGATAATCTATTTGTTTAAAAACACATTTATACATTTTTAATTATTTATTTGCTCTCATGATGGTGAAAGATGATGGACAGAAGTTGGATAAATGGTAAACAATTTACCCCTGCATATATCAAAGGCGTTGGAGAATTCATGCAATTCATTCGAGAGAGATTTAATCAGAATAATGGTATATTTTTCCCATGTCGTCGATGTCTTAATCAGACACGAAGACCTCAGTCCCATGTGGAAGATCACATTCATATTTATGGCATGTCAAGTACATACACGAGGTGGGTTCAACATGGAGAATCATTCGATGCTGACGTCGTGGAACCTTCGGTTCATATCGTTGAAAATGATTGTAATATGGAAAGTTCTGGTCATGATGACTTTATTGTTAGTGAGGATGACAACGATGATGGAGGAATGCCCGATTTGATTAAGGAGCTCTTCACAGTCGTGGACCAAGATAGACAACATCCAAATTTTGCTAGAGTGCTTGAAGATGCGAAGCGGGAACTTTGCTCAGAATCTACATTTTCAAGATTCTCTTTTCTCGTGAAGTTACTTCATGTCAAGTCATACTATCGGATCAGCAATTCTGCTTTTGATGCACTAGCGAAGCTGTTGTCACTAGCTTTCCCTCATTGCAAACTTCCCAATTCATTTTATGAAGTGAAGCAATACCTCGGTGAATTGGGTCTTGGACATGATTCTATCCATGTCTGCTTGATTCTATATCCTTTTGCTAAATATTAATGTCACTTGGTGACAATGATGTTATGTTGTGCATTGGTCATAGTCTGTTCTAGTGTCTGTTTGTGTTGATCTCTGCAATATGGTGCACATGTTGATTATTGATGTGCCAAATATTTTATGATGGTGCATGGTAGTATTTTGTGACGAAAGATATTGTCCACATCTCAGAAAACTATGACGAAATTAGTCGCCACTAAAACATTCCGTACCATGTGCTTGATAACGTGGCATATCCGTATTTCATGACGAACATGCGTCCACGTGGCTAAAATTTATGACGGCACAATTCGTCACTAAAAACATGACACATCATCAGATGCGTTGGCTGCTGACTAGGCACAAGTTCATCCATGATGAAAATTCTCGTCACTAGAAAATGCCAAGTCAGCTGACACGGTGGCTGCTGACATGGACGCAAGGTGATCAGTGACGAAATCGTGGCATCCATTAATGATGAAATATTCATCACAAAATAATCAGTCAATGGCTTCCATGGCTGGCCGAATGGCATTTTTTATGATGAAATGGTCCTTATTAATGACATTTTTGGCTCCTTTCTTGACAAAATATTTTTCACAGAATGTGCTCTTCCATGACGTCAAAATGTAGCGTCATAAATTTCTATGACGAATATGTTCCACTTTCTATGACGCACATACTATGACGGTAACAGTTTCGTCATAGGTTCGTCATAGAAGATATTCAGTGATGATTTGTAGACATACGATGACGAAGTTTTGACGTCACATAAACTGATTTTTCTAGTAGTGATATAAGTTGATCCCTCCATATAATCAATCTTATCCTCAAGTATTGTCTGTTCATCGATGTCAAGCTCAATTTTGGTCCTGTGTTATAACGATTACGCTAAACTAGTTTAGCTGATCTCTTCGTATACTCAAAGTTGATCAAATTACATATACTCGGTTCCTCTTGACCCGATTGTGTTCAATCAGTAAGTTTCAACATATACTCAAGGCTTGATTCTCCATGAACTAATTGGATCATACGATCAAGATCCATATTATTGCACGAATCAGACAATCGACTATCAGCCGATGATACTACCAACTATATATATGTCACATCAAGGCTCAATGGAGCACACATGATAAGCTAAGAAAAGGTATTGAGAAAGACATCATGTTCTTCTTCTAAGTAGCTTGAAGCATGGGCATCAACCAAATCAATGCATAGAGTTGTATCCTAATTGGAAGGGAGAACAATTCAACCCAATCTTATAATCTCCTAGACGTCATGCCCTCTTAACTCAATGACTAGAGGGCAACAAATGGAGCGACAAAGTGTACAAGTTGCAAGTCACCGACTTAAGAACATGAAGAACAGCCATCGGCTTCCCAGCCACTAGCTTTTGAAATATCCACTTCAGATGTGTCGGTGTAATAAATACCGGGGTACAAAGAGTCCTGAGAAGATCAAGCGGGCCCCACGCGTCAGGCGGGCGAGCAAGGCCCCAGCGCGTGGGCGAGCCCCTCAGGGCGCCGGGCGAGGGCCCCACACGTCAGGCGGGCGTTCAGACCCCAGCGTGTGGGCGAGCCCCACGGCGTATCAAGCGGGCCCCACGCGCCAGGCGAGTGCGTGGGCGAGCCCCCTCTGAAGGCGAGGCGAGGGCCCCACGCGCCAGGCGGGTGCGTGGGCGAGCCCCCTCTGAAGATCAGGCGAGGGTCCCACGCGTCAGGTGGGGCCCGCGTGGCAGGGAACATCCCGAAAGGAGTCTTCTGGTCGAAGGCTCCCCCTGCTGCGAAGGACGAGCGCATTTAATGCGACATCACGCGCGGATAGACAGCTGAAGATATGATTACCGCTACAGTGACCCCTGCAAGTCTGAGCGGCTGTCACTGTGGCGCAGAAGAATTGACCGGCAGAGAGAAGGTTTGCTTGAGATGGCCGCCCGCGTCAGGAGGAGCAGACTGGGCCCCACCCGCAGCCTCACTGGTGTGACTGTGCGGGTCAGTGGCCACTTGCGAAGCACGCGAGGGCGGCGCCGCGCGACGCAGTGGCAGCACGTTTTCGTCTCTCCTGTCGTGTCTTGTTACTGTACCAAGGGTACTGTACTGCCTACCCCCTCGGCTCTCTCCGCCAGTTCAAAGCTTGTATAAAAGGGGTGGAGAGAGAGGGGAGGGGGAGGTGAGGTTACATCGCACTAGCGTACGTGCATTCGAAACACTCTGTAAACACATTCCATTCAACCACAACCAAAAGAGCTAAGGCTCAGCAGGAGTAGGACTATTACCCGCGAGGGGGTCCGAACCTGGGTAATCCCCGTGTGTTGCTCTTTGCTGCGTCCAGCGCTCAATCGAATTGAGCTCGGCCGATAGGCTAGCAAGATAAGAAATCTGACCAGGGGTGTGATCCGCAGTGGTTGAGCGGTGAGCACGCCGTCAAGATGTACCAAGTCTACATCTTTAAGATCATGCAACTAGTCATCAACTTAACGGTCGTTGGCTTTAGAGTAGTGAACAATCATCCGTTTAGACTACATGTAGCACGGAAGATGGTAGCCTCAAATTTAAGGACAAGAGTGTAAGGCAATACAAAACTTTTTTTTAGTAAACATAGTTGAAACATTGGCTAAAAGGAAATGAGACAATCAATCGTGGGCCAAGGAAGAATATAAAGAATGGAAGAAGGCCTTAAGGGCTTGTTTAGTTTGTGCCTAAGCTTGTCTAAGCTAACTTTAGTCATGCCACAGTTTTTCTAGGTGGTGTTTGGTTCATGCACAATTATGGCTTGCCACACTTTCTTAGTCATATGGTCCACATGTCATATACACAAATTTTGTTTGCCAACTTTGCCACAAGTGTGGTGCCAAAAATTCTTGGCCACAAAAATGTGGCTTGTCACACTTGCATAATGTTAGATGCAGCAAATTGTGCTTGCAATCCAAACAAACCCTAGGAGTATCGTTTCTGAAAAGTGTTATTCAAATGTTGAATCAAAAGGTAGAATCTGACATTGGCTCTGTAAACTTATTGGTCAATGGGGATAGTTCGTCTAAGCATCCTCTAATGAAACCACGACCAAGACTGTGAAGTCTAAAGGAGATCTAAGCCTAAGATGTTGTATTGGCTTACACATAATAAGGAGACTAAGAAGCCATAGTGAAGTCAAAGGTTAATTTTAGTCAATTTCTTAACAAGTATTAAGCTATGGCCGATTAAAGGGCTGAGCAGCGCCTCTGGGAGAACCTCAAAAGGATCAACTTTAGGATGTTGCAATCTCATCATGAGTAGAGGGATCTAGATATTGAACACTGGCATTGTCCTTTCTTCAGGCGTTCTCCTTTCTTCGGGCATTGTTACGAGACCACTATGAAATTGTGTCATCGGCATGGATTTGCCTGATGCAACATTTTTCCCTTGCATCCCAAATATTGGTGCAGCTTAAGTCCTAGGAGGTAGAACATATCGGCGAAAGAAAAAATAAGTAAGCCGATACTAAAGGCTCGGGGGCTTGGGAGGAAAAAGTGTTATTAATTTTTTTTATAACGGCAATATTTTTTTTATGGAATCTAACTTTGCGACCACAACAATGAGTTTTCTAACTCTTTGACTGTTTTGAGAAACTTTGTAATGGAATTAATCTAAATAATCTTAGTAAAGTGGACAATGTTTCTTACTTTTCCTATGTACATTCCATAAAAATCCCTAACCATGTTATAATTCTTTATCTATGACATCTACCCTAGGCAAAAGGAAGTACACGATGCGTTAGTCAGGCTATAATGAACATATAGGTTCCATCAGCGATGTATCTCCAAATTAGACACTAAATTTCATATCAAATTATACCATCATAAAAAACACATAAGTATATAAATTCATGATCTGTTAGCTAGCTTGAGCATCCATCATCTGGATTTAATTTTTATGCAATGCATTAACTTGGAACCAAGTCTATTTTTACCTATTGAACATAACTGATCAATGTTATTATACCTTGTTTTTGTAGTATCATTGTTTGACTCAGTAAAGTTTAATCATGCACCAAACCATTCTATCAAGTGACCATATATAAGAACAAATATGTGCTAGCCCACATCAATATAATTTGTTTTCGGTTGTTGTGCCAAACTATCTTAGGTATAGTTATTATGTGTTGTCAAAGTTTTATTTTTAATAAGACTGTTATTTCTGCATCAATATCTCAAAGCATCTATGATAAGATTATTACATAAACAAATTAATCTCTCTTTTCCTTAGGCTCTGAACAGCAGGACTATACCATGAAATAGACCTAGTTTGCAAATTAGGTAGTGGAGCTAACTAGATGGCCACATATTTCTCACCGATCCGAGGCACGTCGAGACAACGTGGTTCTTGAGTTGTGCCATCATCGGTCGCCGCTCCTATTTTCTCTCTTTTTTTGTCAACATCGAGCATGAGGGACCATTGAGACCGCATTCAACCCTAGCTCTCCATCGTGTCATTGTGATATTGTCGTCGGGGATCGATTCGTACCATAACACACGACATGGACTCGAGAGCATGACCCAACCTCGGTAACCTATTTGATTCATTCGGTGGGCTACTAGTGGGACGCAGATAAGCTCTGTTCATGTAACTGGAGGCCCACAAGCTCTGAGTCCGGCTCGGGGTCAAATTTGGGGGCATCACGTGTCCCTAGGCTCTATTTGTTCACAACATTCGTCCAATAAGAAAGAGGCCTGATGTGCTACATAAGACTCGGAGGAAACTTCGATTGGATTGGGATAAGCTTCAATATTATCTAGGGTTAGGTTTTAACCGACTCGTGAGACCTAGCTATCTATGTTAGGTTTCGTGTATAAATACCCCCTACGAGGGGGGACATCAATATCTCCCCATGAGAA
This sequence comes from Raddia distichophylla, assembly GCA_005191435.1. NCBI lineage: Eukaryota > Viridiplantae > Streptophyta > Magnoliopsida > Poales > Poaceae > Raddia > Raddia distichophylla. Next base: position 3,975,159 of record SPJY01035202.1, read on the forward strand.
CATCCCATGGCGCCTGAAGGCTCGATAGTTTCCTTCCCATGCCTTGAAGCGTGCCCTTGTACACCGCATTCATCATAATCAATGATGGCAGGTCTAGGGTCACTAGCTTGTCGGTGAGGGGTCTGAATCTGGGTAAAACACCGCGTCAATCATTTGTGACATGACTCCATCTTCAAATGCAACGCCGGTGAGGATGGGGTACATTGACCCTCACAAAGTAAGCTCGGGTTGGATGCCACCCTACTATTTTCATGGCTCTTGCCGTGTCCACGACAGGGGGGGGCAGATTTCCAATCGTTATCAGATTCATCTGATGTATTTTAAGGACATATGATATTCTGGTGTACTTTTTATTATTTTTTAATTTAGTCAAAATATCATTCACATTTTGCATGGAATTCTTGAAATTCCTATTGATCTTTTTCCAACTTTTAAATTTAAATTTAGGATTTTTGAATCTAGAGCAATCTTATTATTATTTTTGGACAAAATTCCTAGTTTTTGTTTTTTCTAATGTTATAAATTTGTATTTTTAAAAATTTTAAGTTTGGGAAAAAATTTGAAGGAGAGGGCAGGAGAGTTGTCGTCCATTCATTGGAAGAAGAAAAATGGTGCGACGCACGAAGATACAACGCAACAGTTATGCTGCACACCCCGACCCAAAGGCCGCACACCCGCCCGCAAGGCCCTTGTGGTGACACACACCTGGAAGAGGGTAGAAGATGGGAGGGATACAACATCGGCCACCGACGAACACACTACCAACACTCACAACGATAGACGACTCGCAAAGCAGCATACCTAGCAGAGAACCGAACAAGCGCAGAGGCGACTAACACGACGCCTTCAACGAGGTAGCGACAGGGGAAAGGGCTGCATGGTGACGCCTCCAACAAGGGGACGACACCAAGGTGACGCCACCACCGGCCTAGGATCGGGCAGGGCTTTCGTCGAAGCACCTTCCCCTGCCAACGCACTAAGCGGATGCCGTAGGAGACCACGAAACAGGAGAATCAAGCCGCTAGCTGTAGTCACCGGACCAGAGGGCAAACACAAAACGTCGCCACCTAACTCGGAGGCGCCGCCTGTGCCATCAAGAACCTCATAGAAGGAGGAGGTCCAAGGTGGCGAGAGCGAGACCAAGCCAGGCAACGAAGGACCGAAGACACCACCGGAGAAAGGATGCCAACCAAATGCCGCTGAAGAGGGGGCCACCACGCTCGGTGACCCTATGCGTGGAAGCGTTGTCGACCAACGCCGCGCCTCTAGAGCAACACAATTCGAACACCGCCTCCTAAGTTAGAATACGCTGCACAACACCGCCAGGCATGTCAAAAAGAAGGGAAGGGCATGGAGACGAGGATGGGACCAAGTTAGGAGGTCAAGCAGACCAGTGTTGCCGAAGGCAGGGCGACGACCAACCCACTACCAGGGAAAAGCCAAGCAACCATCAGAATCACACCCCTAGAGCACACCTGCTCTAGCCGCTCCGGCTAAGCATTGCCAGATTCGAGCCACTTGGCGACGAATCTAGCCAACCACGGAGCGGCCTTCCCCGAGCGGTCCCCACCAGGACAAGCATAGAGGGATGGGGGAAGAGGTGGAGGCAAAGCCGGCGCCGCAATCCCACGAGCGGCCACCGGACTGGAGCACGACCGCTTTGCCCGCTCCGGCCATACTACCGAAGCGGTCCCCCCGGACGGTCTTCACCAAGAAGGGACTAGGGAAAGGGGGAAGATGAAGAATGAGGGATGACGGCGCCGAGCTCCTCCAAAACGCGTGATGGTAGGTGCATGACAGTGCCGCTGGCCTAGCCAACGACGATGCCAAAGAAGGGAAGAGCCACGCTGCAGAGCGCCAACAACACCACGGGAGGAGCGAGGGCCTAGCAGGAGGCGCTGGCGGTGAGGAAGGCATTGGAAACAACGGAGACCACCACACCTGCGAAGACGAGGTAGCAGGTCCGTGCACCACGTGCCAAGCCCGACCGCCTTGTCAACAAAAAGGGAAAGCCAGACCGAAGAGCCTACGCTGCCGCCAAAGCCAACTTGGCCGCTGCTGAGAAACCGCCGCCTCACCACCGGACATCGCGCCGGCCGCCGACAGATCCAATAGGGTGAGGATGGGGCAGTGCCGAAGTGGAAGCCACAGAAGTGGCGCAGGGCCACATCATAGCCGCTGTCACTGCCTCCCCGCGCCCCTGGGCGCAGGCCGGAGTCACCACTGCCCGCCACGGCCGCAACACATCTTAGGTATAATTATCATGTGTTGTAAAGTTTTATTTTTAATAAGACTGTTATTTTTGCGTCAATATCTCAAAGCATCTATGATAAGATTATCACATAAACAAATTAATCTCTCTTTTCCTTAGGCTCTGAACAGCAGGACTATACCATGAAATAGACCTAGTTTGCAAATTAGGTAGTGGAGCTAACTAGATGGCCACATATGTCTCACCGATCCGAGGCACGTCGAGACAACGTGGTTCCTGAGTTGTGCTATCGTCGGTCGCCACTTCTGTTTTCTCTTTTTTTTGTCAACATCGAGCATGAGGGACCATTGCGATCACATTCAACCCTAGCTCTCCACTGTGTCATTGTGATATTGTCGTCGAGGATCGGTTCGTACCTTAACACACAACATGGACTCGAGAGCATGACCCAACCTCGGTAACCTACTTGATTCGTTCGGTGGGCTATCAGGGGGACGCAAATAAGCTCTGTTCACGTAACTGGAGGCCCACAAGCTCTGAGTCCAGCTCAGGGTCGAGTTTGGGGACGTCACGTGTCCCTAGGCTCTATCTGTTCACAACATTCATCCAATAAGGAAGAGACCTGATGTGCTACATAAGACTCGAAGGAAACTTCAATTAGATTGGGATAAGCTTCGATATTATCTAGGGTTAGGTTTTAACCGACTCGTGAGGCCTAGCTATCAATGTTAGGTTTCGTGTATAAATACCCCCTACGAGGGGCGTAGGGGACATCAATCTCTCCCCATGAGAACATCACATAGCGCCTGAAGGCTCAACGGTTTCCTTCCCATGCCTTGAAGCGTGCCCTTGTACACCGCATTCGTCATAATCAACGATGGCAGGTGTAGGGTCACTAGCTTGTCAGTGAGGGCCTGAATCTGGGTAAAACACCGCGTCAATCATTTGTGACGTGACTCCATCTTCAAATGCAACGCCGGTGAGGAAGGGGTACATTTGAAACACGCCGTTATGTTAACCACATATTAACCTATAGATGAAATCATTCCTAGATATGAAACCACAACCATCCCATACCAATAGGCTTAAAACCGGAGTATTAAAAAAACATTATTATTTTTATTGCAATAACGGTCTCGGTTACAAATATCAATACCTTTACAATAATCAACATCAGGTACATAATACAAGACAATAAAACAAAAATATACATATATTACACTTTATTTTTATACATATTCTTTCTGGGGCCTTTTTGCTGATCAAGCCTTCGTGGTGCTGTCACCTTACTCGCCTATTCCAGGATGATCTGCACACAGCTAAAACACAAAGAAATGCATGACAAATAATTAATAAAACAAAGGGCGGTAAATTAGCCAACTAAAAGTTAACTAGCATAAATGAAATAGTAGGCCGTCAGAATTCCAAGTAGCAATCTGTTCCTCGGGACCCCAGACCGTCCGAGGCCAGCCGGTCTCCCTCACATCTATAGTTTCATCACTCGGCAATTTAAACGAACCTAAGATAAAATTTCACTTGTATAAAACCAGCAGTAAAAAAAATTAAAACTTGCATAGGGCTAAATGAAATCAATTCATCAGTGAGGCACACATATCAACAAACAATTGAAATTACCGATTCCTGCTGGCATAAGGTCCAAAACAGCAGAAATAGCCCATTAATCAAGGCCCAACAGCACCAACCACACCTCATGACAGCAGGTTCAATAGCAGCCCTCAACCCAATAGGAACTGAGCCACATTTTCAAACAAATCAGATCAGCCACAGAGGATCATTGCCTCCCACAAACCAGCAGACCTGCCCATAGTTTCCAAAACAGGAAACCACCCCAAATGGGGATATTTATCTGCCGTAGGAAGCCCCTGTTAGAAGCTTCAGAACCACATTGCAGCAAGGTAAGACCAACCAAAGCATGGGTAGAAGGTAGGGAGGAGAGGGAGCTGAAAGGGACAAGGAGGAGGGCCTTTGCAGCTGCTCCCTTGCTGCTCCCAAGTATCCAGGAGCTGAAGAAGGAGAAGGGGAGCAAATTGGACGAGGAGAAGCAGTGGGTTTGCATTCACCACCACAACCACCTCATCTCAACAACAACCACAGTAAGAGCACATGCACATACAGATCGTGCTAGCCTTAGCAGTAGAATGCATATGCATCATCTAGTCAAATATGCACACCACTGCTTAGCACAGGAAGGAGTGTTCTTAGGATGTTAGCTTGTGCGTGTCACACCTAATAGCAGCACATCAGCCACAGAACACACATGCATGTCCAGATCAGGAACATCTCCATAGTGGGGAATGTAAGTACCACAGTAGGCTCACATGCAAATCCTTTACTAGCCGTAGCGACAACCATCTCTAAGATTGTAGCCTGTGCCAATGCTCTCAGGCGACATGGGGCATCGCCAAAGCTCGCAGGCACATGCACCCTTCATGTATGCAGTAGCATCGCAATGGAAGGCGGTAGATAACCCAAGCCTAAGACGTTTTGCCCTACGGTTGCCGATCAGGAATTCTAGTGATCTACTCAAGCTCCCCGGCGCTTTTTCAATCATTAGAACAACAACCGAGACCATCCAGTAGGTACTTAGCTAATAAGCTCTAGTTAATCCCCCAATTTCGAATCCTAGCAAGCAGTACAAAACCATACCAAGGTAGCACATAACCAAGCAGTGAGCAGCCACCTAAAATCTCCCAAATCATCGCATTCTAATGCTCAGCAATTAAAACTGGTCAACTCTTCTAAATAAAATGGTATTTTTATTCTAGTAAAGTGGAAGGAAAAGACTGAAGTAAGCCCGGTATAAGAAAGGTGTTCTCATGGTTTACTCCGATTTTTAATATTGCTATTATTGCTTGCTGAGTACTCTGTACTCACTCTTGCTACTAAACCCTTGCTTAGATGTGAACCCGAAGCAACGTGAGCGAATGCCAAGACAATCTTGTCACCGATGGGCATTTCGAAATGGAGCCATATTCTGAGGATATGGACCTGTTGGAAGAATATCTTTAGTATCTCCTCGCGAAACGTTAGGTGATGAATATTACCATAAAAGGGCATCGTACGATTGCTGGGTATGTTGAAAGTAAGTAGTGGACTTTATTGTATCATTAATACATTCGACCCTGCGTGGCATCATGATGTAATAAAGCATGATACTCGGTTTAATTATTGTTCTGCTGCAATACTATAACTTGAGCAATGCACTCGAGGTGACATAGGCAGTATTATGTATTTCGGGTGTATATGCTAACACCCACACAATTACCTCATGGTTATGAGCCTAAAGATGTCATTAGCATGTGGTAATTGGGAGGGTCGTCTCAACATTGACCCTCACAAACAACACAAATAAGCTCGGGTTGGATGCCACCCCACTGTTTTCATGGCTCTTGCCGTGTCCACGACAAGGGGGGCAGATTTCCAATCGTTGTCAGATTCATTTGATGTATTTTAAGGACATATGATATTCTGGTGTACTTTTTATTATTTTTTAATTTAGTCAAAATATCATTCACATTTTGCATGGAATTCTTGAAATTCCTATTGATCTTTTTCCAACTTTTAAATTTAAATTTAGGATTTTTGAATCTAGAGCAATCTTATTATTATTTTTGGACAAAATTCCTAGTTTTGTTTTTTCTAATGTTATAAATTTGTATTTTAAAAATTTAAGTTTGGAAAAAAAATTGAAGGAAAGGGCAAGAGAGCTGTCGTCCATTCATTGAAAGAAGAAGAACGGTGCGACACACCAAGATAAAACGCAACAGTTATGTTGCACACCCCGACCCACAAGCTGCACACCCACCCGCAAGGCCCTTGCGGCGACACACACATGGAAAAGGGTAGAAGATGGGAGGGATACAACAACGGCCACCGCCGAACACACTACCAACACTCACACAACGACTGATGACTCGCAAAGCAGCATACCTAGCAGAGAACCGAACAGCGCAGTGGTGATTAATACGACGCCTCCAACGAGGTAGCAACAGGGAAAAGGGTTGCACGGTGACGCCTCCAACAAGGAAACGACACCAAGGTGACGCCACCACCGGCCCAGGATCGGGCAGGGCTTTCGCCGAAGCACCTTCCCCTACCAACGCACTAAGCGGATGCCGAAGGAGACCACAAAACAGGAGAACCGAGCCGCTGGCTGTAGTCACCAGACCGGAGAGCAAACACAAAATGTCGCCACCTAACTCGGAAGGCACCGCCTGTGCCACTTAGCACCTCATAGAAGGAGGAGATCCAAGGCGACGAGAGCGGGACCAAGCCTGGCAATGAAGGACCAAAGGCGCCACCAGAGAAAGGACGCCAACCAAACGCCGCTGAAGAGGGGGCCACCACGCTAGGTGACCCCATGCGCGGAAGCATTGTTGACCAACGCCGCGCCTCCAGAGTAACACAAATCGAACACCGCCTCCTAAGTCGGAATACGCTGCACAACACCGCCAGGCACCTCAAAAAGAAGGGAAGGGCATGGAGACGAGGACGGGTCCCAGTTAGGAGGTCAAGCAGACCAGTGTTGCCGAAGGCAGGGCGACGACCAACACACTACTAGGGAAGAGCCGAGCAACCATCAGAATCACGCCCCTGGAGCACACCTGCTCGAGCCGCTCCGGCCAAGCATCGCTAGATTCGAGCCACTTGCTGACGAATCTAACCAACCGCGGAGCGGCCTTCCCCGAGCGGTCCCCACCAGGACAGGCACAGAGGGATGGGGGAAGAGGGGGAGGCAAAGCCGGCGTTGCGGTCCCACGAGCAGCCACCGGACTCACGCCCCTTGAGCACAACCGCTCCGCCCGCTCCGGCCATACTATCGAAGCGGTCCCCCAGACGGTCTTCACCAAGACGGGTCTAGGGGAAGGGGGAATATGAAGAATGAGGGATGACGGCGCCGAGCTCTTCCAAAACGCATGAAGGTAGGTGCATGACAGTGCAGCTGGCCTAGCCAACGACGATGCCAAGGAAGGGAAGAGCCACGCCGCAGAGCGCCAACAACACCACGGGAGGAGCGGAGGCCTAGCAGGAGGCACAAGCGGTGAGGAAGGCATTGGAAACACCGGAGACAACCACGCCGGTGAAGACGAGGCAGCAGGTCCGTGCACCACGTGCCAAGTCCGACCACCTTGTCAACAGAAAGGGAAAGCCAGACCGAAGAGCCTACGCTGCCGCCAAAGCCGACCTGGCCGCTTTTGAGAAACCGCCGCCTCACCACTAGACATTGCGCCGCCCGCCGATAGATCCAGTAGGGTGAGGATGGGGCAGTGCCGAAGCGGAAGCCACGGAAGTGGCGCAAGGCCACAGCATAATCGCCGTCACCGCCTCCCCCCATCCCTAGGCGCACGCCGGAGTCATCGCTGCCTGCCACGGGCGCTGAAGGAGCAGCGTCGCGAGCCGCCAAAGCCGCTGCGCCACCAACGCTAGTAGCCCAAGTTCCTTACCTTACAGCAGCCACGACGAGGACCCAAGGCGGCAACGATGAGCCGAAGGCCCGATGACAGCAGATTTGATGCTGGTGGCTAGGAATGGCAAGGCAGGCGACGGAGCAGACCACGGCGAGCCCTGGAGCATGGGAGCGCGGAAGGACAACGGCGGCGCGGCGCGACCAGCCTCCAAGGACGGCGGAGACACCCGCCCAGATCTAGCACAAGAGCAGGACGAAATCAGGGGCAAGAGCTGCTTGGGAAGGAAAGGGAGGAGGAGGAGGAGGAGGAGGAGGGAGAAGGAAGGGGAGGAGGAGGAGGCGACTGCCGCATTCGCCGCCGACTAGCGGCGGCGGCGCTAGGGCTTGAAGGGGCTTGGAGGGCTGCAACGTCGCCCCCGAGTCGCCCCTCACGGACGACGCGAGAGCCTCTGTTGCCGTCTATGTTTGGAAAAATTTGAGATTGGATTTTAATTGTCCGACTAATAATAATTTGAGAAAACTACACTGTTGTCCTCTGAATTTGCAGAGATTCTCATGTAGCCCATGAACTTGAGTTTTACTTTCTCGCGCACCTAAATTTGTATCTATTTGCACGATTGCCCCAAAAACGTTATGGCAACCGTTTAGTGTTGACATGGCCAATATGTGGTTGTTAAGCGCTGATGTGGCTGCCACATGGTAGCTAAAAGCTAACATAACAACCCACATTGCTAGCTGTTGATGAAAAATTCATAAAAAATTTTTAAAACGAAAAAATCATAAAAAACATTAAAAACAGAAAAAATAGAAGATATTTATAAAAATTTGGAAAACGGAAAATCATAAAAATTTGAAAAAAATCATTAAAAAATAAAAACAGAAAAACTATTAAAACATAAAAAAGAAAATTCGAAAAGAAATTAAGAAAGGAAAAAATTAGAATGAATTTGAAACAACATAAAAAATCATCGAGGGCTGTGGAGCTCATCATGACATTTGAATCTATCTGCTTGTCAAATTTCTTTATTCTTCATCCATAAATTGTTTTCCTATTTTTATTTTTTGTATTTTTAGGTTTTTTTAGTTTTCCTGTTTTTTTTTAAAAAAAAATTTATGCTATTTTTTATGCTATTTTTCTGAATTTGTTTGTTTTTATTCGAATTTTTATGAAGATTGGTTTGGTTTTTATTACCTGAGAAGCAACCTGCTGGTTCAGGCCCATAAGCCAACATTGCAGGTATCATAATTCATAAGCTTGCGCTAAGACAGCACGGTTAAGAAAGATGAAAATAGTTCTTATCACAGGAATGAAATGCCAATGATTTTAATGTAGTAATTAGTAAATGCAGTATAGCTTATCGTGGGATTCTGACAATACCAACGAGCATTGGCGGCACATCGCCACCACCACTGATCCCCTGCTCGAGCCCTCTAAGAATCTGCGATTGGAAAATGTGAAGAGAAAATGATCATACACTGAGAGGCTAAATGCAACGAACATCTTTTGCGGTAAGCAGATTCTGCTCACCTTGCCTACGCCGATGCACATCGTTAGTAGTGGCTTTCTATGCTTGTAGCTGCTGTCGAACACCGTCCCGTCAGTAAATCTTGCAATGTAGTGCACCTGACAACCAACAAGAAGAATCGATTTACTTCATATGAACTTTAGATCTGGCCTCCGCGGCCGCAGCCCGTCCGCCAGAGGCTCTCTTCGTCGTCTCCAACGAGCCGTTCTCGCTGGCAGGCGGGAACGAGCGTGCAAAGGCGTGGGGAGGGGGAGAGAGGCGAAGGGAGAGAGAAGGAGGTCGTCACAGAGAGACACAGAGAGAAAGGGAGAGAGGATTACTCGTAGAAGGTCGCGAAGGTCGCCAGCGTCGGAGCGGAGGTGGTGACAGCGTGAGGGCGGACTAGGGTGGAGGTGGCGCGGGCCCGAGCGACGTGACGCGGGGCCGGGCGGGGCAGGGCGAAGAACGGGCGTGCGGGCGGCGGCTGGTGTGGCGGAGGACGTCGGGGCGGCACGGGCTCGGCAGAGGACGCCGGGGCGGCGCAGGCGTGAACGAGTGACGGGGCGCAAGCACGAGTGACGGCGGAGAAACAAAGGTTAGGCGTGGCGCGAGCAACGGGGGATTTACTTGCGATCCGTAATCACAGGGCAGAAGAGACCGTGGTATTAGCCAGCAGGTAGCTCGGATGGAGCAAACCAGATTACACTACGTGAGATGGACGATCCGGATTCTAAGTTGACAGTATCACCACCACTACCATTAGATGTTTTAAGATAGTAGAGATATGGTAGGTAGTACTAGATAGGGATATCCCTATCGATCGAATGGCACGTGTTTCTAACACAACGTCAGGCGAGCTTGACCCAAGCCAACACCTAACCAGATCGTAGCTACTCAATTGCTAACTAACGACCTCCGTCTGGGCCTGAGCCCATGTCAGGTCCATTAGTGTTTGGGCCTGTAACCCAGGGGCCTCGGGCCCGTGACTGTGAGTGGCGCTGGCCGCCGGTGGCACACGTGACACGACGCCGACTCCGCCCTGCCCCGAGTCCAGCGCGCCAACTCGCCACCGGAAATGGCGCCTCCTCTCCTCCTCCTCCTCCTCCTCGTCGTTGTCGTCGTCGTCCCTTGCTCCGCCGCGGCCCCGTCCCCGTCGGCGTCCCCCACGCCGCTCGTCCCGGCGCTCTTCGTGATCGGCGATTCCACGGCCGACGCCGGCACCAACAACTACCTCGGCACGTTCGCCCGCGCCGACCGCGAGCCCTACGGCCGCGACTTCGACACCGGCGTCCCCACCGGCCGCTTCTCCAACGGCCGCATCCCCGTCGACTACATCGGTACGGCCGCCCCACCCCCCTTTCTTCCTCCTCCTCCTTCGTTTTGCTTTCTTCCATGAATCCTTTTGTTGGTCCGTGCGGGTTCGCGTTTCTTGGCTGTTCATAGGCATAGCCCTCCTGTTCTTGATTCCCTATCGCTTTTTGATGCACTGCAGCGGAGAAGCTTGGGCTCCCCTTCGTTCCTCCGTACCTTGAGCAGAGCATGCGCATGGGCATCGACACTGTTAGCCTCAACAACGTGGACGGAATGATCCAAGGCGTCAACTACGCCTCCGCGGCAGCCGGCATTCTCTCCAGCAGTGGCTCCGAGCTGGTATGTCCTCCCACCTAGATTTCTTGATGCCCCCCTGAGGCATCTGTTTGCACAGCATTGTATTGACTGTTCAGTGTTTTACTCACTTCTGAAGCATCACGCCTAATTCGGTGGTGTTCTTGCGGTTTTGATTGCACTGTAGGGGATGCATGTATCACTGACCCAGCAGGTGCAGCAGGTTGAGGACACGTATGAGCAGCTGGCGCTGGCGCTTGGGGAGGCAGCCACGGAGGACCTGTTCAGGAGGTCGGTGTTCTTTGTGTCCATCGGGAGCAACGACTTCATCCACTACTACCTGCGCAATGTCTCGGGTGTCCAGATGCATTACGTCCCGTGGGAGTTCAATCAGCTCCTTGTCAATGCGGTGAGGCAGGAAATCAAGGTGTGGTTCTTGTTCTCCAGTTTATTCGGTGCAGCATAGCTCGCTTTGATTGCACTAGCTCTATCACTGTGATAATCATTGTGCCGTGTATTTGTTTCTAAAGGCTGTTGCATCGTACGTAGCAGTGGCTGGCGATGAAAGTATTCGTGGTTGTGATGCTATGGTTTAACTGAGTGGGACAACACCATTTTCACCGTCAGGGATCCTTCTTCATAGATTATTTTTACTTTCAGTTGGTTTGTAATATGATGTGGAGCTCCCATGGTTACCTAAGATCTGGTCCAGTTCTTAAGTCTTAACCAAGGAGTGAATCAAGATTTCTCTCTAGTTAGGAGTTATGTTTTGAGAAAAAAAAAAGTACTTACCTGAAGGTAATATTGGTTTTATTCATGCTTGTCTTAAGTTCGGGACAATTGCATTTGTCACAATGTTTCAAATTGATGTTAGTGCAACATTTTGATCAAATATGAAGTTCAATCATTAAATCGATAATCCTTAGTTGACTATGGTTTATCATTGATATTTAGTTGTGTCTTGGGCTGATGTTGTGTTTGAGTCACTGCAGTGCTAAGCCCGTACTTGTTGTTATTTGAGGGCACGCTATTGCATGATACTTTAGGTCCAACCGGTTGAAGACCTTGTGTTTTTCTCAATTTGCCCGTGACCTAGCCATGACAATGCGTGCTTCTCACTTCTCAGTCTATCCGTCATGTCTAATTTGGTTCTCTCTGCCTAGTTTATCATTGTTATCGAATCTTAAGACAAACTTTTGATGCATGGTGATGAAGGTGTATGACATCAGTTGGTTGTATTGTTTAACAATTAACACTCGAGAATCGAGAGTAGAAATTTCCAATTAACACGAGAGTAAAAATTTCCAATTGTTTTTGAACAAGGAGTTGAAATCCCCTTTTTGTTCATCGCATACCATGTATACTAGTGTCAGTTGAAATGAATTGTTTCATATTTGTTTTGGTTTTTTATAAGCCCTTAGCAAGTTAACTACAGTTTTCATTTTTTATTATTTAGCAATATGTGGTTCTTTTTCAGATTATTCAACTATCGATATCTAGAGTTGTATCTTCTGATCCCTTCCAACGATGCTTTTTGCAGAATTTGTATAATATCAATGTTAGAAAGATTGTACTGATGGGTCTGCCTCCTGTTGGCTGTGCACCTCACTTCCTCTGGGAGTATGGCAGTCAAAATGGGGAATGTGTTGAATACATCAACAATGTTGTGATTGAGTTTAACTATGCCCTAAGACACATGTCCAAAGAGTTCATCCGCCAGCATGCAGACTCTATGATCAGTTATTGTGATACTTTTGAGGGGTCTGTGGACATACTAGACAACCGTGAGCACTACGGTGAGAAAATGCATCATAAGTATTACATTTAGATTGCACATTTTCCCTTGTTTGAAAATAAATTGCCTTAGCGAGTAACGTTATGATTGAACAAATAATATGTAGGTTTCGTGACCACCACCGATGCTTGTTGTGGGATGGGCAAGTACGGAGGCCTATTCATGTGTGTTCTTCCACAGATGGCATGCAGAAACGCATCGAGTCATGTTTGGTGGGATGAATTCCACCCAACAGATGCTGTAAACAGAATCCTGGCGGATAATGTGTGGTCCAGTAAGCACACCAAGATGTGTTATCCAGTGGATTTGCAGGAGATGGTAAAGCTGAAGCAATAGAACCAGCCTAAGTCTCTCCATTGCAGTTATTTGCTCAACTAGTGTATTTTTCTGAGAACTTTACGAATCAGCATAGTAAAATGTATGCATTGAGAAACGAAGTTCCATACAGATTGAACTGTGGGATTCAGATTGCTCAGGCTAAATGCAAGCATGACCTTGTCATGTTTCTTTGTGTGTAAATGCACAATAGAGGATCTATACGACCAAATTGGAACATATGCATAAGTAGTGATGAGAGTGGGAACTGGTAGGCATGTTATTTACAAACAATGTTGCTAAGAGCTGCGTACGCAATATGCTTCATTTCTTAGTAAATTATGACAATCTGTTGTCTGTTGTAGTCTCTTTCTATCCAAACAGAGCTGTGTTTGCAAATATACAATTTTGTACAGTCCATGCATATTGACTTTGAGACCAGTGGTCACAGTTTTTTTTATATAGACTGATACTAGTGATCATCTTTGTCAAACATTGGTTTCATCATATTCTACTACGTTAGCCAATAATCAGTCACTCACCTTACATTACCAATATACAGCTGCAAGGACCAAAGGGAAAACAGAGGACCTGGCACACCTTGTGCAGCTCACAATCATCCTCTCAATTGACCACTTCTTACAACAACCTTAAAAGTTGATTAGATACTGATCTGCACTGTCCTTAAATGATGGGCCCCTTTACCATATACAACACGTATAAGCTCATCCCCATCTCAGTTTTGTGTCTGCACTCTGCAGTCTCTGCACCTTGCAGGTTGCTTTAATTATCAGAGATCTGAAACCTCGTTGTGCTGATGTCTAGCAACCTGATGCTTGGCCATGCCCATTTATGAGCAATATAAGGAAGAGCATGGAAATTCATCCAAAGGTGCTACAACTCTTCATCACCAACTCCAGAGTTCAGAACAAAGCTGGGGAAAGCCATGGTTATGTCCCTGAATGAATTTCTAGATTCAGAGTTGTCTCAAGAGATGGAAGTATTTTAAAAGTAATTGGCGATTTGGAGTGTCACACTAAAGCTATTGAAGCAAGCATGTGCTGCAAGCTGAAATGAAAACATACATACTTTAGGTATGGAAGAGTCATGTTCTTCAGCAAAGCTGGGTTTTTACAGGCAAACGCCATCCATTCATCTGGATCAATCTTCCCGTCACCGTTCAAGTCTGCTTGCTGGAATGTCTGTCAGAACATAAGATGGCATAAATCCATGTGTTGGTCACCTCGTATTGTTACAGCTTCTCACTTCAGAACTCACAAGAAGAAAATTCAAAATGAAACCTAGGGCTACCTTCTGAAGGAAATGAAGTGAAAGCTGCTGGGCACTTGCGTGCCAGCCACAAGACAGGTGTGATTTCAAATTAGTGCAAAAAAATGTGGCACACACCACCCTTTGGTTGTAGTCGTATGTGGGCCAAATAAGCTGATGGTAACATAATGAGAGTAGCGTTTCATTTGGATACATTTTACCTGATCTACAATTTGTTCAACAGCGTCATCAGAAAGGAACAGGTCCGATTCATTCAGAATTGCAAGCACCATTTCCTTCAACTGCACAATCAATCATGACTTCAGTATGCAAGCTATGGTTTTCACTGTCAAAACGGAAAGATAGTATGCAAGCTATCCTTAGTCCATATTAAAAATATGAACAAGGGAACATTGTTTGCAACATACAATGCTACCATTATATATGTCACTTCCTTCGTGTTTATTTTTATTTCATGTATCAAAATTTACTGTAAGTACTGAAGGCTGACTATGCATTTAAATTGCCGTGTGTGGTAATATTTACAAAAAAAAAATAAAAATATTATGTTACAATGGAGGGAATTATATGAAGGACTCAGTAATTCGAAGGAACTGACTTCTTCACGTTCAATGCTACCAGTGCCTCTCAGGTCATAAAGTCGAAACGCAACTGCGAGAAGAAATTCCTTCAGATGTCAAATCAGAGAAGCAGCATATGAACAGAAGAGAAAAGAGAGAGGATGAATTATGACCAGACTAGGTACAAGAAACGAATTATGACCAGACTAGGTGCAAGAAACAAAAGGAGGATTGTGTATTAAAAAATTGGATCACTGATATGTCTCACAACATAGAAGTGAGTAATCATAAAGCTAAAATGAAGGTCTTCTGTACAATTACTAGAATTTAACATAATTTGATGACAAAACCATTTCTTAAAACATTGATAAAAATATAACAAAAAGTAGTGAAAACTAGACCTTAAAATAAAGTAATACTACTAAAGTCCTTACAGGAAATCTTGTCTGAAATAGGAGTATCCGGGTGAAAGACGTGGAGAGACCGAACAAACTCCCCAAAATCAATCACACCATTGCGCTTCAGATCAAACAGATCAAATATCTGTAGTAGTCAAATGCAGTGTCACGTATTTCACATATCTGAACATATTTTACAGTTCAATTAACTCCAGATATTGTGCATAATATTAAAAGGATTTAGTTGTGAGATAACAAACTATCCAAAAAGCGACCAGGTCAGTATTAATTGGCATATCTAGGTGAACATGCTGTGACTCCCAAATTTGAAGGACACTGAAATGCTTTGACACAGAACTGCTACTCAGAGCGCTACACAAATTTGAAACTGACCCGATCAGCGAAAAGGTTCTTCTTATTGCTGTTCCTGAAGAGAGCAAGTTGGAACTCCTCCTATTCAAGGAAAAGGCAGTTTGGAATTGACACTGATTAGAATTTCAGAATCACATGGTCGAGTTATCCTGACAGCGAAATGTTTGGTTACACTACAAGCAGTGAGGCAGATGATAAGCAAATTCACCTTGTGAATAAGCCCATCTTTAAATATGGAGTAGCTAATCTTCTTATACAGCTCATACAGGGCCTCCACTTCATTCACAGAAACTGCATGCAAGAAGAGAGAACAGTTGAACAACAAGAAAAGGTAGCAATTCTTGTACTGAAAATATGGTTACAAAAAGGAAACCTAAATTTTCCCATGGAGAACTCAGTATTTTCTTACATGTAGTTTCTTTTGCCAGAATAGCAGGATCCTCATACCCTGGTGCTCGTTTGAACTGCTTTGATGATGCACAGCCCATACAAACCAATACAGAGAAGACCAAGAACCCCTCAGTTTTTCCTTTATCTAACAACCAACTTACCACAGAAAGTGATTAAAAGCACCTAAGGAAAATGGAGAAACACATTGATATCAATACAACACCACATAGAAATTCACAAGAAAAAAGATTCAGTGAAACACAGGTTGCTACAAGGAAACCAATCAAGAAGCTCACCTGGGAAGCAAGACGATGCTTTTCAATTTTCACTACTAAGGACCAAGAAAGAAGAGGCCGATGAGTAAAAGAGGGGTGTCTAGTATTTTCTAGGCCTCCAAGCTTAATGCAGATACAATGGACATGGAAGTGGGACATATATTTAGGGTGCATGCACAGGGACATCACAGTGTGGCACAATATTGTAATGAAATGCTAGTACCGACAGGCAGGCCACAGGGCAAGCTAGGCAAGAGTTGACTTGTACCCGTTCCTTGCAACAAGATCCGCACGTTATTATTATTCATCTCATCACCTGTCAATATTAAGAAGGATTAACTATTATGTGACTGTACAGCCTAGTAGTAGTTATTTACAATTGCGTCTAGCCTAGATGCAAATGTGCATATATTAACTAACTAATCAGCTTCTCCTTGGGTGTGCAGCTCAACAAAATGGACAGGATCAGCTGCGATGTTCAGTAGCTCTACCAAAGAAGCCGGAAAGCGACCTCTTTTTTTTTCCACAAAGCGGAAAACGACTTCTTGCATCGCCTGCGTCTGATACAAAATTGTCAACATCTGCTTGTGCCTGTCAAATGGTTGCACTTGCATATATAATCTGGGGCTGGATCCATGGTGGTGACGCCTGCTCTTTGGTCTGGCGATAGATGGAAACAAAAGAAAAGAAATCTGCAGGAAGCATGCAGCATTACGAAGGAACAGCGCGTTGTTCGGCGCCTCGACCGCATCAAGAAACCATCAACGGTGACGCCGCGACGGCGACCACTGCGAGCTGCGAGCTGGTTACTGGCTTCACCAAGAAATTGGGTGAGGTCACAAGAAATGCCTAGTTTCTGGTTTCTTGCTCCGTTTCTAAAAAAAGGAAGAGAGTAGAGGAACGTACTAAGCACTACCAAGTACCAACACAATAGACTTAGACTTTGTGTGTCATTCTATTACACTCTCTTAATTAGAGCCTTCTTTTTGGTGTTTTTTCTTCAGAGAAAATAGTCAGATCTGGTACAGTACTGAAGTACCTTATTTTTCTTCGGAGAACTCGCGGGGAATAGTTCTGGTAGATCGCATGACAATGACTGCCCTGACCTTTGAGGATTGGATACTTCCCCTGTATTTGGGTCTCCTTATCCGTGAGGATATCTAGTATTTGCCGATACACGGGAAAACACTTGCTTCCGATCCAATATAGGGCTTGTTTGGTTCGCGTCCTTCCCGGCCATGCCAACACGCCGGCGCCGCCATCGTCACGGGCGCGGGCGCGGCAAAGGCGCGGAAATCGTCAGCCCGCGCCTTTGCCCCCGCGCACGTTGACTGTAGCAGCCCGCGCCCTCGGTCCCGCGCCCTCGCCGACGGACGGCCGCACACCAAACAAGCGCCAAATCGCGCGGGCATGCCGTCGGTTGGCAGGGTGCGGACGGACGCGAACCAAACACGCCCATAGTACCTTCGAGAGAATGGACATAAATATAGGGTCATTTACGGTGGATTAAACTTAATACAAGCTTAGATGTTTTTTCGACCAACGGTTTAGATAGTTCAAAATCTTTTTATATTACACTAAGTCAGCATCAATAGTACAATATATGTACAGACAAAATAGTAATTGATATTTCGATAGTATAAATTATGATTACAAAAAATAGTAAGATGATTATTTTTGCAATCCAAAGATCCCAAGTTTTAGTTTATACCATCGACAAATCACATGCACTGTAATATCACCAAGAGAATAACGGCTACCGTTTTTCACCCTTCCATCGCACTCATGGCCATTACATCCCTCTTCAGGATATTATGAGTATCTACCTTGGAGTTTTTTAACATGCATCCTAGTTATTTTTAACCATTGATCTAATCTGATCCAATGGTATTTATGAGGTCTCATCTTGAGACCATGTTTTCTTTAAATGTCCGATGACTTTTTTCCGTTTTCGATGGCTTATTCCCGATGTGTAAGGGCGTGAATGCACGACCATGCCTTGTAATTGTCTGCTTTGCGAAAAGAAGGCTATCGCCTACGCTCGCCGCCCTCGTCGACGCCCGCCGCTGCTAGACGCCCATTCCCATGTCTTCGTCGGCAACTGGACCGGTCGACATACACACGGGCATGTCCGCCGTGGGATGCGCAGCGGTGGTGGGAGCCAAGGACTCATGGAGTCGCAGGGCGACGAGCGTGCGACCGGGACTGCCAGGGGGAAGGGGGGCGAGGAGACACGCAGTGGCTGTGTTGTCGGGGACGCATGGGGGCCGGGTGACGAGCTCTAGGCCGCCGGGGGGACGCGCAACGGCGGTGGTGTCCGGGGAAGCATGGTGGTGCAGGGCGACAAGCCCGCGATCGCGTGGGGACATGCAGCGGCGGTGGAGGCCAGGGACGTTTGGCGTCGCCGAGCGACGAGCGCACGGTTACGTGCGGTGGTGAGCGCGTGGCGGCAGTGCCCGGAGACGCACAGCAGTTGGTCGACGAGCACGACGGCGGCTGAGAACGCATAGCAGCGAGCATCGATGAGCGCGCGTCATATCATTTTACGAACCCACATTAGACATACGTTGGACGATACACAATTAATAATGCTCTCACCCCATGCGCGTTGAGGAGTATACTAGAGGCCCCATCTACCTTTTCCTTCTTCCTCTCTCTCTTCCATCTCACCTAATGGCTTAATTAACACCGTAGAGATGCAGTGCGCGTGGACGCTGTTAGCTCGATGGATGATGAGTCGATGACCAACTCATCTTTTTTAAGCTGTGTGCTCCTGCATCACCCCTAATCGATATGGAATGCTACTATCTCAGGC
Organism: Raddia distichophylla; assembly: GCA_005191435.1. Lineage (NCBI taxonomy): Eukaryota > Viridiplantae > Streptophyta > Magnoliopsida > Poales > Poaceae > Raddia > Raddia distichophylla. The sequence continues at coordinate 3,994,119 of SPJY01035202.1, forward strand.
AGGCGCTTTGAAACAGCCCAGCCGTCTACATGACTAGGAATGCTACTAATTAAAATCACTGCGCTACGCTTTTAACTCATCTACGAGCATAATTTAAGCGTGGAATACAAAGACTAATTATCAACTAAACATACCAAGATAAATAAATACATCCACTACAGAAATTGCACTCTGTGTCGATGGCTAAAGCCGACGACGCAGACACAAAAAAACGCCAACATAGGTACAAAAATCGCCGACACTCATGAGGTACTGCGTTGCTGCGAAATTAATTAAACTCAGTCCGTTTGCAACTATAAAATCTCCCAATTGAATTAGTGTGTGGGAAATAACAACGTATTTCTCATCTGCATAAATTCAGCTTTGCGGTGAACGGATCTCACCACCATAGAAAACCTCAGTGGGTCCCCATCGGAAGCTGGGGGTCTATATATATTGGATTTGACAATTCGTCATTCATTAAATATCTCAAGCCTATGACAGGTGACCTGCATAAGGCGATGTACACTTATTATATTTTTTATGAGGACAATTTCCCAGCATTAGGAGGAGATATAAAGTACCATTTTCAAGAATGCTGGTAAATAGATTGGAACGTCATTGACAATCAGACACCCTAGACCCAAGCACAAAAGATATTGAATTGAAAGTTCAACAAATAATTGATTGGCAACAAATTTGTAAATAGATTGTCAGATGCTATCACCGACTATAAAGGGGTAACTAACTTGCATATATCAGCTGTAAATGTACTAGAAAGAATGGAGGTACCCTAGAAGACAACTCAAAACCTCATACTGGGAAGTGGAGGAGAAATCTCGGTGCACACGACTCTAGCTTGTGGAGATGTCCACAAAAGCAACGAATCGGTGGAGGCTTATTACCCTTGTCGGGAAAGATAAATCGACCGAAAGTCAAGAAAGACTACTAGGGAGGTGGCGCCCACCGAGGAGGTGGTGGGCCTAGCGGCCACGCGCGTGCATATACAAGCGCTAGGAGAACGGAAGGCCCAAGCTCCATCGTGTTGGGAAATTATGAGGAGCTGGAGGAAATAAATGAGAAAATTTCCATGAACTATATTAGTTTAGAAGAGTTATATAAAAGAAAGTTCACTATTATCAACGCTTATTTTGTCTCTAAAATTGCTAAATCTTTGGAATTAGACCCAAAACCTAAAACCATGGCATAGTGCCAGAAGCGCTCGGACTGGGCTAAATGGAAAGAAGCAATTGCAACTGAATTGCGCTTGCTAAATAAAAGAAATGTGTTTGGCCTAGTAGAGCCAACGCCTCCCTAGATACTTCCAAGAAATGTGTTTGGCCCAATAAAACCAATGCCTCCCAAGATATTCGTGGGTGTTCATCCGAAAGAAGGATAAAAATCATCGGGTGGTGAGATATAAAGCGTGGCATGTGCCATAAGGGTTCACGTAGAGACCCGAAATCGATTATGATGAGACCTACTCTTTTGTTATGAGTGGAATCATCTTTTGATATTTAATATCTCTGCAGCAAGTATGAACTGAAAAACGCAGTGAATGGATGTGTAACCGTATACTCGTATGGGTCACTAGATTCAGAGGGAATTTTGTGTAGCATAAAGTTGAGAAAGTCGTTATATGGGCTTGAACAGTTGGGTAGGATGTGGTACAGCCGGTTTATTGAATTTCTCCTGAAGAAGGGATACATGAACAATGATGATTGCCCCTGCGTGTTTATAAAGATCCCTAAATGGTTTTTTAATTATTTTGGTCTATGATGATTTGAATATCATCGGGACAACAAAGAATATTGGTAAAGCAAATGATCAACTTGTGACAACGTTTAAATGAAAGATTTGAATAAAACCAAATTTTGTTTGAGCCTGCAGCTCTAGCATTTATCTGGTGGGGGGTATTTGTGCATCTATCTTATGAGGTATCTGCAAGGTACGAAAGGTCTTGGGTTGTTTTATGGGAGGTTGGAGTTTTTTAACATGCACCCTAATTGTTTTTAACCATTAATCTAACATGATACAATGGTGTTTATAAGATCCCAACCCATAAAGGGTTGAGACCACGTTTTCTTTAACTTTCCAATGACTTTTTATCGTTTTCGATGGCTTATTCCCGATGTGTAAGGGTGTGAACGCACGAATATGCGTTGTAGTTGTCTGCTTTGCGAAAAGAAGGCCGTCGCTTACGCTCGCCACCCTCGTCGACGCCCGCCGCCGTTAGACGCCCATTCCTATGTCTTCGTCGGCAACTGGGCCGGTCGACAATCACACGGCCGCATCAGCCGTAGGACGTGTAGCGGCAGTGGGAGCCGAGGACGCATGGAGTCGCAGGGCGACGAGCGTGCGGCCGCGACTGCCGAGGGGCCAAGGGGACGCGCAACGGCTGTGTTGTCGAGGACGCATGGCGGGGCCAGGCGATGAGCGCCCGGCCGCCGGGGGGACGCGCAACGACAGTGGTGGCCGAGGACGCATGGCGGCGCTAGGCGACGAGCGGAGCGCGCGGCGGCGTAGGGACGCGCAGTGGCGGTGGAGGCCAGGGACGCATGGCGTCGCCGCACGACGAGCGCGCGGCTGCTTGCAGCGGCGAGTGCGTGGCGGCAGTGGCCGGAGATGCGCAACAGCTGGTCGACAAGCGCGACGACGACTGAGAACGCGTAGAAGCGAGCGTCGGTGAGCGCGCGTCATATCATTTTACGGACCCACATTAGACATACGGTGGACGATGCACGGTTAATAATGCTCTCACCCCATGCGGGTTGAGAGGAAGTATACTAGATGCCCTATCTACCTTTTCCTTCTTCCCCTCTTCCATCTCACCCAATGGCTTAACACCGTAGAGATGCAGTGCGCGTGGACGCTGTTAGCTCAATGGATGATGAATCGATGACCAACTCATCTTTTAAGTTGTGCCTCTGCATGACCACTAATCGATATGGAACTACATCTAACAGGCTCGCACGCGGAGGTTGCCGGAGTGAAGCTTAGCCTAGGACTGCGTCAAAGTCGCGGCTCGGGGAGAAATGCTACTATCTCAGGCAGGCGCTTTGTAACACCCCAGCCGTCTACATGACTAGGAATGGTACTAATTAAAACCACTGCGCTACACTTTTAACTCATCTACGAGCATAATTTAAGCGTGGAATACAAAGACTAAATTATCAACTAAACCTATGAAAATAAAAAAAAATACATCAACTATAGAAATCGCACTCTGTGTCGATGGCTAAAGCTGACGACATAGACACAAAAAAGCCAACATAGGTACAAAAATCGCCGACACTCATGAGGTACCGCGTTGCTGCGAAATTAATTAAACTCAGTCCGTTTGCAACCATAAAATCTCCCTATTGATTTAGTGCGTGGGAAACAGCAACATATTTCCCATCCGCGTAAATTCAGCTTCATGGTGAACGTGCCGATTTAACCACCATATAAAACCTCAGTGGGTCCCATTGGATTTGACAATTCGTCATTCATTAAATATCTCAAGCCTATGACAGGTGACCTGCATAAGGCAAGGTACACTTATTGTATTTTTTATGAGGATAATTTTCCAGCATTAGGAGGAGATATAAGATACCATTTTAAAGAATGCTGAGAAATAGATTGGAACATCATTGACATTCAGACCCTAGACCCAAGCACGAAAGATATTGAATTGAATGTTCAACAAATAATTGATTGGCAACAAATTTGTAAATAGACTGCCAGATGATGTCACTGACTATAAAGGGGTAACTAATTAACTTGCATATACCAGCTGTAAATGTACTAGAAAGAGTGGAGGTACCCTAGAAGACAACTCAAAACCTCATACTGGGAAGAGGGGGAGAAATCTCGGTGCACACGATTCTAGCTTGTGGAGATGTCCACAAAAGCAACGAATCGGTGGAGGCTTATTACCCTTGTCGGGAAAGATAAATCGACTGAAAGCCAAGAAAGACTACTCGGGAGGTGGCACCCACCGAGGAGGTGGTGGACCTAGCGGTCAAGCGCGTGCATATACAAGCGCTAGGAGAATGGAAGGCCCCAGCTCAATCGTGTCGGGAAATTATGAGGAGCCGGAGGATTTAAATGAGAAAATTTCCATGAACTATATTAGTTTAGAAGAGTTATATAAAAGAAAGCTCACTGTTATCGACGTTTATTTTGTCTCTAAAATTGCTAAATCTTTGGAATTAGACCCAAAACCTAAAACCATGGCATAGTGCCAGAAGCGCTCGGACTGGTCTAAATGAAAAGAAGTAATTGAAACTAAATTGCGCTTGCTAAATAAAAGAAATGTGTTTGGCCTAGAAGAGCCAACGCCTCCCAAGATACTTCCAAAAAATGTGTTTGGCCCAATAAAGTCAATGCCTCCCAAGATATTCCTAGGTGTTCATCAGAAAGAGGGATAAAAATCATCAGGTGGTAAGATATAAAGCGAGGCTTGTGCCACAAGGGTTCACGCAGAGACTCAAAATCGATTATGATGAGTCCTACTCTCTGGTTATGAGTGGAATTATCTTTTGATATTTAATATCTCTGCAGCAAGTATGAACTGAAAAACGCAGTGAATGGATGTGTAACCGTATACTCGTATGGGTCACTAGATTCAGAGGGAATTTTGTGTAGCATAAAGTTGAGAAAGTCGTTATATGGGCTTGAACAGTTGGGTAGGATGTTATACAACCAGTTTATTGAATTCCTCCTGAAAAAGGGATATACGAAAAATGATGATTGTCCCTGCGTGTTTATAAAGATCCTTAAATGGTTTTTTATATTATTTTGGTCTATGATGATGATTTTTATATCATTGGGACAACAGAGGATATTGGTAAAGCAAATGCTCAACTTGTGACGAAGTATAAAATGAAAGATTTGGATAAAATCAAATTTTGTTTGAACCTGCAGCTCTAGCATTTATCTGGTAGGATATTTGTGTATCTATCTTTTGAGGTATCTGCAAGGTACGAAAGATCTTAGGTTGTTTTAGGGAGGAACAAGCCCAAAACCATAGTGGGATATACGGATGCGAGGTACATGTTTGACCCGCATATCGTTAAGTCTCATGCTGACTTTTTACTTATACAATGGTACAATGACTTCGTGGAAATCATGTAAAAACAAACACTTGAGGCTACGTGCATTAACCATCCTAAGATAATTGCCTTATATGATGCCGCATGTGGGTATGTTTAGCTAAGAAGGATGATAAACCACAACTAGTAGTCATGTGGCATTGATATCATCGATACCCTTACAATTATTTATGAAGATAATGTTGCCTGGGTGATCTAGATGAAGACGGGTTACATTAAGTGTAATATTACGAAGTATATTTCTTTAAAATTGTTCTACCTTCGTGAGGTCCAAAAGAGTAGTGAGATTAAGGTTGTTCGAGCGAAATTATGTGATAATTTGAGAAATTTTTTTACAAAGGCATTGCTATCTCAATATTTTATAAATGTGTTCATGGAATCAAGGGCGGACCTAGACCCAGTGCCACCTGGGCTGTGTCCCGGGGCGTGGCCCATAGCAAGACCCCCCGAACAGCCGGCCCAGCTGCCCAGGCCAGCCCGAGTGTGCTGTGTGCCGACGCCCCCTCCCCCACCTAAGCCCTAGCCGCCCCGACCCCGAGCACCCAGCTGCTAGCCCGCTAGCCCCGACGCGGAGACGCCGACGCGCCGCCCCGCCCCCAGCCGCCAGCCTCGACGCACCCGTCGCCCCGCAGCCCCCCGCCCCGACGAGCCCGGCCTCAGCGTCCCCCGCTCCC
>SPJY01035202.1:4000250-4033407 GCA_005191435.1 Raddia distichophylla
AATGCACATTCTTTTCCACTTTTAACTTTTTTCCAAGACTGAAACCCCTTCACTGTAAATGTACTAGACCCACATTTTCCTATCGGTTTCTTTGAGAAAAGAAAACATGGAAAGCAAAACGCCGCATCCTTTGAGGGTGAATATTCCAACCACGGAAAAGATGTAAACCAATCTTATTGAAAACGCCTCGGGTGACTCTTTGGACCGGAAAAGATGTAAACCAATCTTATTGAATATACATCTTGCTTTGGTTGGTATGGACCAAGCTTTATGTAGGCCTTTCTGATTTCATCTTGTTGATTAGCAGGACAAGACCAAATTTGTTTGCGTAGTGTGGGGTCTCTTTTTATGAAATCACAAACATCAAAAGCAACTTTTTGCCACTTTGGGAAACCATCGGGCTGAGGCATAGAGCTTGGACGGGTGTCAACTATCGGTGGTGCTGGTGCATCTTGTGGCTCTGGATCAGAATTGGGAATCGCTTCTACTAATTGCAATGCCAACGCATCTTGACCTTGCTCTGGTTGTGGATCGGAATTACGAATTGGCTCATTTGCTACTATATCATCTTCCCGTTCTTTTCTCTTGAAAAATGAATAGATTGTTTTATTCGTTGCCATGATCACATTCACAAATTCCCTAGAAAGTAGAAAAGATAGTAAACGAATAAATAATTGATCAACTGATAAGGAGACAAGGGCTACAGACTACTGGACTAGAACCTGGTCCTTGGAGAGTTGGAGAGGCAGCAGCGTGGCAGCGCCAGTAGAGGTAGCGATGAGATGATCAGATGAATCTGATCGGCGATCGCCGATCGCAGATCGCTGGATTGGCTGTCGGTGCCTCGAGCCCTCGGTGGATCGGCCGTGTCGCGTGACGGCGTGCCGCGTGCGTATGTACGCGAACGCGAGAGGCGAGACGAGTAGACGACGCGTCGTTCTGTCTGGCCGCTGGGCTGCCGATATGGGCTATTGGGCTGCCGTGCGCCCGTGCCGTGTGAATGTGTGATCAGCTCTGCTGTCAGTGCTGTGCCAGCCCTGTGCATAGCGGATTAGCGGGGGTTAAAAAAAATTTTGGCCCATGGGGGAGGCCGTGGCCCCTGCTGGCCCCCCTGTCTCCGTCTCTGGATACGATATAATGGAGCTGGGAGCGGATACAGAAAAACAAATCATTGAGAGTTGTCGGAGTCATTTTAAAACTAGATCACCATTTTTATGCTTTAAATAGTAGGTTCATATGTATATATACTAATAGGATAGTAATAAACAAAAAGAGTTTGTCTCCAACGCCAACACTATATATAGATCTGTGCATGGTTCTACTTAGCCATAAACTACGTTTCCAACCCATGGAAGGTACCCATAATTTTTAAGTTAGTGTTCTTAAGGAAAATATGGTTTTACAAGTTAATGTTATAAGAGTAGTGATTTATTCACCGTTTAATAAAGTTGTTTAAATAAAATACTTTTCTATGAAGTATTTCCTTCAATTGTTATCGAGTGTTAATAACTTAAATAAATTGGGGTGTTGTTCAACTCAAGCTAACAATTATTAAGCTAAGACATTTAATAAAGGGAACCACTAGGGCTTGAACGTAACCATCGGATGCTTGTTCCAAATGTAAGCAGTTTGTTCTAAACATATACATAGTACCGGTAGAACATGTATGCAATATATTGTTGTAACATTTGATTATTTTTTGCTGAAACATAATTTTATTCTGGTGGAATATGATGAAAACATAGTCGGTTAGTGTTGAAACATATCAAAAGAACCGTAGGAACATGCCAAAAGAACTATTGAAACATACCAAAAATAACTACTAAAACATGCTAAAGGAATTGTTGGAACATGGAAAAATAACTGTTGGAACATACCGAAAAGAATTAATAGAACATGCCAAAAGAACTAATGTAACATAAGAAAAAACTGATGAAAACATTATGTTCCACGGTGGTTCATCCACCCCATACAAATAATGATGTTTCACTAACACTATTGGGGAACAACACAACAGTACCGGTTTGCAACGACCTCTAGTACCGGTTTCTGAACCAATAAACGTAAATCGGAACTAATACCTGTAGGCATCAGATTTAGTTTGTATAACCGGTACTGGTGCGATAGCAGTATCGGTACTCAGCACAGTGAATGAATATCGAACATTGTCACTAACCTTGGAACACTTAGATTGAAAAAAAAAGACCAAATGTTGCAAATTTGGGTAGCACCTCCTCTCTTCAAGCTCTTCAAGCACCACTTCAAGCTACTGTTCTATCAAGCAGAGTGCAGGGAGGAAGAAGAAGTTCAAATAAGTACTAACACCATCCAGTGCCGGTTGATGACACCAACCGGTTCAAAAATCCTCACAATAGTACGTACTGATCCTCCATGCTAGGTGGCCTGCATTCGGATACTTAGTACCGGTTCGTATCTCAAAGGTACTAGTGTGAGAACATCAGTAATGGTTGGTTGGTAACTCCAACAGGTAACGGATGGCCCCGACGGCCTTGTAGTCGTTGGACTAGTACTAGTGCGAGTATAACGGTACGAGTTGGTTACTCCAATGGTAATGGATGGCCCTGGTAGCCTCGGTGCCGTTGAACCAAGACTGATGTGACGGCCGGTCCCATTTTGTGTTTAACCAATACTAATGTATCCATATCTGTGCATAGTTCTCTAGCAGTGGAAGACAAAATTTTTTTCAACAATTAAATCTAAATGCTCCATATGTACACGTGTGATGTTTCGAAGGTAAAAAGTGATGATGTATCTTTTTTGACCATCATCTTCCTTAAATCTGATGAGTCTGGGTCATGCTCGCCTTATCCAACCACCTAGTTTAACGATCAAATGAGCTTTGTCAAGGAGGATGTACCACGCAAGGGCATGAGCTAGAGGAAGAGGAGGTGGTGGTGCAGGAGAAAGAGGAGGCAGCGGCGGCTACAGCAAGCGGCAACGCCGGTGGCCTACGCGAGGTTGAGGTGCACCTGTTTGATGGCCCGCACGCTTGCCGAGCCACGCGTCTCATGCATTGCCCCATTTGATTTCGCGTTGCATGGGACACCATTCGATTGGTTCGGACGGCCCACGAAAGCAAATTTTGTTTAACAAATTATGTCCTTTCAATTATTAATGGGGCGAGATATTATTCAACAAAGTATACTATATTTTCCTAGGTTTCTAATGTTACTCCCTCCGTTCCAAATTGTAGTTCACTGTTTACTTTTGGATATTCTATTTGACCTGGTCTTATTCATAAAATATATGTAAATATTAATTATTTTTTTGTGATTTGTTTTTTCATTAAACATAATTTAAGCATGACTTATATTTTTGTATGTTTGCAGTAATTTTTTGAATAAGACGAATAGTCAAAAGGCGTGTACAAAAGTAAACAGTGAACTACAATTTGGAACGGAGGGAGTAATCACTGATTTCTAAATTTTTTTTCCAACATTCTGAATAGTCAATTTACTACTTTTATTAATAAGAAAAACCTCATTGGAGTATCCTAAAATAGAAAACACACTCATTGGAGGCTATTGTTAACTGATCAGATACTCAATCAGACACAATAATACTTTGTTGTTCTTGATTATATTGTTATGAGATCCAGCTTGCAATTTAGTATTTATCACAATTTGTCTATGGTTTTTGGAGGTGTTTATCTGCTTTTACAAATTCATATGGATCGATATACTGAGAACAGAAAATTCGGTGAAATTGTGCGTCGCAACAACCGCCAGGCGCACGATGAGGGCAAGGTTGGCTTGCAGGTGGCGTACTCCCTGACTGTTTGATATTATTGGCTTTGTTGGTTCTATCGTTATTACGATGTAATCTGCAGACACATCCGAAACCTAACTTTGCAATGCTGACGAAAATTTTAAACCCTAGGTTCATATGTATTTATAGCTGATTGTTAAATTTTCTCACAGGCTCACAGCCATCTAACTCTTTGAAATTTTATGGCTTCGCCACTGAGTTCAGAGAACATGGCAATGGAGGTGTGTGGAGCCGCCCGATTTCCATTGCTCGAACGATCGATGAATCCCGTCATTCTATCGTGTCACACTGCAATCGTAATTGATGGAACAGAGGAATGGTATAAGTGTCTGGCGAATTGGCTTATTTCTGCCCGTTGTATTCAGAAAATCGATGGATCTTCTAGAGATTGATATGGCAAATGTAAATGGGGTCGCGGGGCGCAAGCACGAGTGACGAGCCATACATAATTCGGGCCCATGAAGGAAGAGAACAGATGGCTGAGCGCCTGAGCCCAACAAAGGGAATGCAGCTTTTGGGTTTAGAATTTCCTCGAGTACACACCACAGCATTGGTTATCGCAAATCAAATTTCAATCTTGCTTAGTGTTAGCCAACCCTCTTTTATTTCCTAGTTACTCCCTTCGGTCTTATTTGTCGCTGTTGATTTTTAGAATGCCCTTTAACCATTCGTCTTATTAAAAAAAATATTTTAGTTATTTTGCTATGCTTTGTTTTATCACTGAAGGTACTTTAAGCATAACTTATATTTTTGCATATTTTCACTAATTTTTTTTAATAAAATTAATGGTTAAAGGAAATGTTAAAAAGTCAATGGTGGTAAATAAAAAAGAACGGCGGGAGTATTATATATATATAACATCTATGTGCAAGTAGTGACCTCAATGATTCAAAATTTAAGAAATAGCATTAAAATTTTCATTTTTAATTTTTTTTTTGAAAAGCGCCAAAAACATGTTACAATGGATAGACTAAAAAAGCATGCAGGAGTGCACGACCGAGAAGCAAAACGGTCATCATCAAGCCAACCACAGTGTTCTAGTTTGTTTGCTTCCTGAGTCTATTCTTGAAAGAACTTTTGCTTAAGTTAATTACTTGATTCTCTTTTTAATGTCTTGACTTTTTGATGTTGTTTGTCTAGAATTACTTCTATTATCGGACCATTGTTCAAACCTAGTAAGTTCGTGTACATGTATTTCAGCAAAATTCAGTAAAAAAACATGACATAATTTCAGCAACAGAAGACACCTAGTAAGTTCGTGTACATGTATTGCGATCTGTTGGCTAGCGGTGGGATGTCACTACTAGTTGTGCATGTTCGATAGTTGGCTCAGCCGTGCATATCACCTTTCTATCAAGTTCTAATCCCGAGGCCCGGCTAGTGATAGAGGGTGTGTGTGTGAGAGAGAGTGAAATAGAGAAAGGCTGTAGGGGGGAGAGTTTACCAATAGAGGGAGATGTTGTTGCCAGCCCTCAAGGCGTCATCGTCGCCGAAGAGGCCTCCGCCACTCATGAACCCTTCAGGCAAAAGAGATTTGAAGTATCTGCGGACACATTCAAAACCTAACTTTGCGATGCTGACGAAAATTTTAAACCCTAGGCTCATATGCACTTAGCTGATTGTTAAATTTTCGCACAAACATCTGACTCTTTGAAATTTTATGGCTTCGCCACTGAGTCCAGCGATCATGGCAATGTAGGTGTGTGGAGCCGCCCGATTTCCATTGCTCGAACGATGAATCCCAATTCAATTGGGCGCAAGCACGAGTGGCGAGCCATACATAATTCGGGCCCAGGAAGGAAGAGGAAAGATGGCTTAGCCCAACAAAGGGAATGCAGCTTTTGGGTTTAGAATTTCCAGGAGTACACACCACAGCATTGGTTATCGCAAATGAAATTTGAATCTTGCTTAGTTTTAGCCATCCCTCTTTTATTTCCTAGTTACTCCCTTCGTCTTATTTATCGCCGTTGACTTTTAAACATGCCCTTTAACCATTCGTCTTATTCAAATAAATATTTTAGTTATTTTGTTATGCTTTGTTTTATCACTAAAGGTATTTTAAACATAACTTATATTTTTGCATATTTTCACTAATTTTTAAATAAAATGAATGGTCAAAGGAAATGTTCAAAAGTCAATGGTGGTAAATAAAAAAGAACGGAGAGAGTATTATATATATAACATCTATGTGCAAGTAGTGACCTCAATGATTCAAAATTTAAGAAATAGCATTAAAATTTTCGTTTTTAATTTTTTTTGAAAAGTGCCAAAAACATGTTACAATGGACAGGCTAAAAAAGCATGCAGGAGTGCACGAACGAGCAGAAAAACGGTCATCATCAAGCCAACCACAGTGTTCTAGTCTGTTTGTTTCCTGAGTCTATTCTTGAAAGAACTTTTGCTTAAATTAATTACTTGATTCTCTTTTTAATGTCTTGACTTTTTGATGTTGTTTGTCTAGAATTACTTCTATTATCGGACCATTGTTCAAACCTAGTAAGTTCGTGTACATGTATTTCAGCAAAATTCAGTAAAAAAACATGACATAATTTCAGCAACAGAAGACACCTAGTAAGTTCGTGTACATGTATTGCGATCTGTTGGCTAGCGGTGGGATGTCACTACTAGTTGTGCATGTTCGATAGTTGGCTCAGCCGTGCATATCACCTTTCTATCAAGTTCTAATCCCGAGGCCCGGCTAGTGATAGAGGGTGTGTGTGTGAGAGAGAGTGAAATAGAGAAAGGCTGTAGGGGGGAGAGTTTACCAATAGAGGGAGATGTTGTTGCCAGCCCTCAAGGCGTCATCGTCGCCGAAGAGGCCTCCGCCACTCATGAACCCTCAGTAGTTGCCAACGCTGCTTGTGTACCGCCACCTTTCCCGGTGTACAGGTTTGATCCACCGCTCACGACACCACCACCTCTAGGGGCGCCGCTCTCTAGGGTTGGCACCGTTGGAGTTCTCCATCGCCGCAGCTTGGAACACCCCTACTCAGGGCACCATCATCTCCTATGATGACGAGGATCAAGATGTCGCCTAGAGAGGCTGAATAGACGTTACAAAGTTTTAACCCACAATCACACGAAAACTGCTAACCCCAGATAGTTTGATCCCAAACACCGAATAGTCTGATAGTTACCGGAGTATCGGATGAAAAACATCGGTCAGTCTGATTGACAAACAGAGTTAAGGTTGAACCTTGAACTCGTCTTACAAATCCTAACTACCACATGCACCAACAGCGAATCCATAGGACAAGAGCAAATAATAGCACACAAAGGTGCTAGGTAACCACAAACACAAGTTCAAATCGAAACAAATCGAGCTAGAGGGCAAATGGATGTGGAACTGGAAAGCAAAGAGGAGACATGTCAATGTTTGTTCTTAGATTTTGCCAAGCTGAGGTTGACGCCGAACTTTGACATATATTCACAACTAAAGGAATTTCGAAAAGATTTCGTGCAGTACAGGACGTTAGAAGAGGCATTGGAGTTAAGCTTTAAAAACAAGCAAAACTGACAAAAATATTAACCTACACAACCTTGACTCATGTGGATACATCGAGAAATTGGCCGAGTGGGAAAAGCGGGAAGATAAACTAGCCCTCAGGGGTGTTAGGCACGTTACGACATATTGGGTCCCACGTGCAAAACACTTTCTTAATGGAAGGTAAGCTACTCTATCTCACGACGGATCCTTATCATTCAGAAGCAAATGAGCTGAAAAAGTCAAACAAAAGCTTTCAAAAGCCCATGCCCGGACTTCCCAAGGATCTTTCATTGCAAACAGGGAGAAGGACCAGCTAACCCTAGTGTTCAAAAACAAGGACCACAATGGTCGCACGCGAGGGGTTGGCGTGGAGTCTTGGTTACTTGCATTTTCAGATGATGCAACAGATTACGAAACTCTATATAGGAAAATGGTTGAACAAGCCGAGATAGTGGCGCAACGACGTGAACAAATGAATTGAGATTGGAAAGAACACATACGCGTTGAGGTGTAGCGTAGAGTACAAAATTTGCTTTACCAGGGAAAGAGGAATAACCAATCATGGAGAGAATAGCCGGCACCAGCATGTGGAGCAGCTGCATGCTAGGTGGAATTCTCGATGAAAATAATGCCCATCATCCTATGGATGATATCAAGGAACCAACGACTTGTAAGCTATACGTCCCGACGTTGACCTTTAGCACCAAGGTGGTCGAGGGTCAAGTATTTTCATGCCAGGAAGGGGCTCAGCTACACAATCGCCAAATATTGTTGGCTTTGCTAGAATTATCATTGATAGGATATTTTCAAGTAAGTACAGATCCATGAAAAAGAGGGACAACTTGCACCATTTCATTGCGTGGTGCAAGAAATACATTCGCTTTGCCTCGGACTCAGAAAATGATGACGACGCTCCTGAATCACTAGATAGAGAACCGAGGTTGCCGACTAGAAGACGCCCTACACTGCCAACTAGAAGAAGCACTACTCCACTGGCAACAAAGAAAGACCATTGCCCTCACATATGGTATCAAAGAAAGTCCCTACTACTCCATCGGGAACAAAAAGATCAAGCCTTACTCCTCCATCAGCACAAAAAAAAAGGCCCTACTCATTCACCGGCACTCCACCGACAAAAAAGAAAATCCTTACTCTGCTGACACCACAAAACCAAGCGCCGACAACATCTCATAGGTTCATCTAGAAAGTGACGACGAGGAGTGTCTCAAGATGCGGAGCCACGCTCTTCGTCAAAGGATGTCAGTGGAAGTGTTACAAAGCGATTAAAGAAAAGATTGAAGCGCGATGAGAAATTTGTCGACCATGCTCAAGCGCAAGGGCACTTCATGGGAATGGCTGCAATTAAACAAACGGGGTCTTTCTCAATACCGTTTACTGACTACAAACGCATTATCTATAAGCCTGGCATGCAACAACTTGCTAGGGATGAGTTCTTTATAACATCAGGACTGACGGCATCGCAACTAGATCCGGCAAAAAGAGGAGATGCTTTGATTCCAACCGCGAAAGTAAGATGGCAATTCAAGCTAGGCGAACAGTTTGCGCTCCCACTGAAATGCCTAACTTGTCCAATTGACTATGACAACCACATCAGTTGTACATTAAACCATCAATTGTACATTAAACTATCTTGGTCCAAGTATAGCTATTCAACGTTTGTCGTCACTATTAAGAGTTAATATTTCCATAATGGTAATGACATTTTCTAGGTGGCCTTCAACGAATTGTATCAAGTGTACCACCTAGACGCCATCCACATACAATTGATGCAGTGCTATACTTTTTAAGTGTGCAATTGTATATAATTTACTGTTTGTGTTCTTTTATCATTGGATGATACATCTAACAACCTTTTCTAGAATGAAGGCTCTGACATGCAAGAATGAGCTTAATTACACAGTAGGATTTTTTGACCCAAGACACATAAATGATGTGCTTGCTGAACACAATGCTCAGGAAATTGAGGACTGTGCATTCAATGCCATGCTCAAACAAGATAAGAAGAATTTCACACTTTTACCTTACAATTTTAAGTACGTATACACATAGACCTTGAAGTTATAATTTTTTACAAGCAACATGCGCATTGGAGCATGCATGATGGTGACGTATGTGTAGATTTCACTTAATCTTACATATCATTCATTTAACACTTAGCAAGATCCTTGTCTTGAACTCTAAAATAAAACCTCAACAGGACTGTCATCCCATCATCGACTTTCTAAATAGATCAATTTATTTGGTCATGATTGATTTTCCCTTCCGTCGACTGAATCTAACCGTTTACTATATCATTAGTGACAAATAGGGCTTTCAAAAGATACACAAGGAATAATAAAAACTGTAGGCCTTTCCGACCTCTTTATTTGTCAAAATTGGCTTTAAGGTATAAACAAAACACTCAGACCGAATGCACGAATGCTTTAACATTCCATTGCACAGTGTCATAGGCAAGGAAATGGGCAACAATCTATGCGGCTACTATTTATGTCAATTGAGAGCATCGTTGAGCCCTAATTTTTATTAGTGGCATTGATGTCAAATTAATTAATATAAAGTGCTAGGGGTTTTTTGGACTTCTCGGAACCCTAGCGAAGACTCCACTCTCATGGCTCACCACACGGTCCAAACGCAATCCCAACACCACCCGATGGAACGGAGCTTCATGGACCACCGATTTCCTTCACCTCCAGCCCCCGCCAGACCAAGGAACAGAGCTTCATGGACCCAATCCATATCCATTTCATCCTTGTGATCCCAAACCTGAGTCCAACCGTCCCATGAATTCTGTGCCATTCTGGACCCGATCCGCCTTATCGTGTCCGGGCATCCGTGGCCGACAACAAATCGACTCCATGCATATACACATGGAACAGGCCATTTTTGCATATCCATAAACATGAACTTACTGTTCAACCGTCAGGACAATGCGAGTATATACGATACAAATTTCCAAGCCGAATCAGACACTTGCAACTCTTTAGAAAATCAATTCACTACAGGAATCGCGTGAAATATCGATGGCCAAAGCCGTCGAGAAAGGCCACAAAACCGTCGAGAATTGTGAATCTTGACGGCCGCCGTTGAGATTTGGCCCTCCAGATAGCTTGGTCGAGAGAGACAACCTGTCTCGATGGCTTAGCCGTCGAGATTGTCTTTCTCGACCGCTTCGGTAGAGTGGTCGACAGCATGAGCAGCGTGAATTACAGACTGTCTCGACGGCCGTCAGCCGTCGAGGTTAAGATAAAACAGGTCGTTCGCATGTCTTCCAGCCTAGCCCAGTAATAATTCTTGACGTCCCTTGGCCATCGATATAGATCTTCCCGTCCAAACACAGTCGTAAGCGTAAAGTAGGGCTCACTTAGCCTATGTCGACAACATGCATGTCTCGGGCCGTCAAGATTAAGGTTCCCCGCCCTAGGACCTCTGGCCTCGCCCCAGCGCTGGACGGTCGCCTGGAAAGCATTATCCATGAATGCAGTGGCCTTCTCATACCATTCATCTTAGTGTTGTCCGTTTGCTCTCCATCCATCGTACATCCACCTCCTCTCTTCTTCCATCGCTCTTGACACGACAAGTTACATGTCAGGATTTCACAATAGGATTAGGAAGGCTCTAAACACACCCGCAAATTACCGTGCACTTGGGTGTGTCTCGTTGTGGTGCCGGTAGGGAGCGAGACAAAATTTCGGCAGCATAACCTTACAGTTCTCCTAGTGCAACGATGACTAGAGAACCAAAATTTAGCTCAATAGCACTTATGTTATGCATAGGAGAATTACAAGGTAATGTCATAGAAGTCTTGTCTCAAACCAAACAGAACCACAACAAAACACGCCTAAACAGTAATTCGCGAGCTGTCAACTGGGATGCCACACATGGTTGTCCACTAGACAACTCGGGAACCTTTTTCACAACCCCTAATGGAAACGGTCGTAGATTTTCGTGATGTGATTTCTAACTATACAATTTATATACAAAAAAATATTCTAACCCATGTTTCCCTTCCTTGAATCTTTTAGTTTCAGTCAGTTCATGAAAAACTTTATACTATGAATTTCTTCTTATCCATAATGGATTTACCTGAACCAATACATGAGATTCTTGTGCTATATGGAGAACGAATCACCATCTAAATTCCTTACATGTTGTGTTGTTCCTAAACGGGTGACGTACGGCTAGGTGACACTAGTTTTCAGCGTCATATAAAGTAGATTTTAATTATATTATTCTCAAATTTCTATTTACATTACACCTAACATTATATAGGAAACCATAACATTAGCCAAATAAACATATGCTATTTTCCATATTTCCTATTATTTTCATAATTGTTTTCTAAATTATTAGTTATTACTGCTAATTGCATGCCTAAATACACTTTCGACGGTGGTAGGACGTCGAGACTACGCAACAATAATTTTTAAAAAATTTGGCGGGAAGAATTTGGCGTCGCGACGGCTTAGACGACGGCGCAGCGGCCCAGCTTGGGGCAGCGGAAACGACGGCGACGACGGGGTGGCGTCTAGGGCGTTGGGGCGGCTCACTGTGGGCGCGGTGGGACTTAGGCACGGAATGCCTATGTCCTGAACCGTGGTTTTCCTCTTAACTGGACGTCTCGACAGCCTGAGGCCGTCGAGAATACTTCGGCAAGTCTAATGATTCCATGTGGTGGAACCCGAACGAGCGGCAGGTAATCTCGACAGCCGCGAGCCGTCGAAAATATGGACTGTCCGTGTGCCATGTGGGAGCCCACACAATATCGACGACCAATAGCCGTTGAGTATGACACGTGGCGGACCACAAACCAGTTGTTCGTAATTTCGACAAATAGTGGCCGTCGAGAAAGTGGACCGTCTGCGTGCCATGAAGGCTGTCGAGATTGAAAGTTTGTTGTGCGTTGTGTTGGGGGCCCACCTATCTCGACGCCCTCTAGCCGTCGAGAATGACAGCTAGGTGTGCACTATGTGGGGCCCACCAAATATCGATGGTTTCTAGCTGTCGTCAAAGTGGGGGTGGTCGTAGTGGCGATAAATCTCGACGACTGCAGGCCGTCGAGAATACTCTGCGCATCATGCGTCAGCTGGTTGCTTGCCCTCACTGTTTCAACAGCTGCAACCTCTTGGCCTTTGAAAATAATTTGTCCCGACGGCTCGCGTTGACTACCCTCAAGATATAGATCTCTATTCTCGACCGCTTTCTTCTTGGCCGTCAAGAGAGATTGTTGTCTCGGCGACAGTGACTACCACCTCCAATGGTGGTCAACAGAGTTTCATTTATTTTTTTAAAAATGCAAAAAAGTTTTCCATGATGCATATATCTAATATGGCTAACAATATGAAAATACACCCACATAAAATTTTTTATGTTGAAATTATGTCCACAATAACAGATCCATATGTAGCGGGTCATATCGGCGAAAGTATTAGTCCGTGTTCTAGTGAAGTGTATGAAATAGGGTGAGATGTGCACATCATTTTTCAAGTACTGACCATTCTATCTAAACACCTCTGTATATGGATCATTGCATTGTAATGTTACAAATTACCCAAATTTACAACATTTTGTACCTAAATTTATTACTTTTTAACATATATAGTTATTATATGTCACATTATGTCCAATAGAAGGTTTTTAAAAAAATTTGTAAATAACGTGATTTCATGTAGGCAACTTATCTATCTTTATTGCAAAATAAAAATATTCCACTTTTTTTACAAAATTTTTAACATTTTTAAAGGCTTAAAAGAAAATAAACATTGTATGCAAATTATAAATTTCTTTTAAGAGTTAAAAAGAGAAAATGGGCCAGCCCAATGTACATCGGCCCAGCGGTGTCGGAGGGGGTCTGTCATCTATCTCGACGGCTCCGTTGTGGCCGTTGTGATAATATGCTGACCAACACACCAATGGGCATGCCCATTACATATATCGATGGCTTAGATGTGCGTCGAGAGAGATAGTTTCCCGCGCACGCCAGAACTCGAAAATGCAACGTGCGAGGGTAAAAGCGGACGTATCTCGATGGCCATGTGTAGGCCGTCGAGAGAGTAGGAATATGGACGGCCGTGTTCAGGCTGTCGAGGTTATGGGTGCTTTCGCGACCGCTTATATATGGACGTCGCGAGTTGCTATGGCCGTCGATCTTTCACACGATTTTTGTAGTGATTAAATGCAAACATTTTATCAAATACTCGTCACAAATCTAGAGTGCCCTCCACATGGTCCCTCACAAACTCAAACACAAAGGTTAATACTGACATATATATCACATGGTTTATTTCTGTAAAATTCTTGTTTGACTATAGTAGAATCGGATGATGTTCCTATTTTAAACGTACATAAACGCAAACACCAACTAATACCATAAATTCACACCCAATACACACGATACAACCTCCATACATAAACGAGTGACACAATTTATTAGAGACCACATGTAATTAACGTGATGTTGGGGAAGATGTATTATTCATTCTTCGCGGATCAGCCTCTGGAAATTAATCGGTACGGTGAACTTGGGTGGGCCGTCGTAAAACGCATCCGTAGACAGCTTAAAAGCCTGCTCCGTCGGGTTCTCTCCGTCCCAAAACCAATACTGCTTGCGGTTGTCACATGGGGGTGGGGAGTCTCCTTTGGTGCATGGATTGTTGCAGCATGCGCTGTAGACATCTCTCACAAACCCTGCGCATACAATAATAAACCAGAACAAAACATTAGTGTACGTACGTAGACCAGCAGCCAGCGATCATGCATACACAGTGAAGCAGTATTAGATTCTATGCATCATTTTTATCCCAATTTTAAAGACACTATTACGAAGAATACCGGTTGAATACGCCATTCATTACCGGTTTTGACTTGCTTTCAAAATGATGAAATAACTCAAATCCAGTACCTCTTGTCCCCTGCTGACCCAGGCCTCACTCTTCTAGCCAACTCATCCATGCACCTACGTGCTCTAACATAACTAGCATATGCATATATACCTATACTATATCCTTTTTAGAAACGAGGCGTTAGTATCGGTTCGTAATACGAACCACACCTAATGAGTCCACATGCCAGTTGACCTGTACCTGTCTGCGAAAAGAATCTTTACTATTGCCTCTAACTAGTACTGAAAGTCTGAATCGCTACTATTGCTACGAACCGGTACCGATGCTACTATCAGTATAGAATCTAATCCAACCGATATTGATGTGCCAGTATAGTAACCCAGTTCTCTAGCAACGAGAATTTAACATGGATTTACGTACCATAGGCCGTCGGATTCATTAAGGTGGCGTTTGTGAAGGCATAGAAGTCGGCGATGGAGTAGCGGAGATCACGCAGGGTAGAGCTTCTGAGGCTGGCCAACTGGAGCTTGAGGGCGTCGTTGAACTCCCTTGCAACACTGTTCATCCCGTCGCACCAAGCGTCCTTCGGCACGCACCCGAAGGGCGGCACGTTGATGACGCCGATCTTCCTCGCGCCCATCCCATACAGGCAGCTAATGGCGGCTCCCAAGGAGGAAGCCAGGTCTTCCGGGGTGGCTTCGTTCGGGATCCATGGGTGCTGCTTCGGCCGGCGGTAAATGGAGAAGACGTCTTTAGCCCCGATGCTGATCAGGAAGAAGGATTGGGATAACAGCTTGCTCGCCTTCCTTCGCTTCCCCTGCTGGCTACCCTGCAGCTGCCCTATGGTGGCTGCGAAGTTGTCCACTTGCTTCAACAGTGGAATCGCCACATTATCCCCCTGCATATATATCGACACAAAAAAATTAATGAGTCGAATTAATCTATGCATATATATTCTCCACAGAGATCATGTGTATGCATTTAATTTCCTACCCGAAACCTATCCATCTTTCTGTCTGTGTGTCTATCTATCTGTCTATGTATCTACCTATCTATCTATCTGCGCACACTACTGTTTAATTGGTAATTAACTACTGATGTTTATGATACCTTTTTTGAATTCCATGTATGTGGTAGAAAAACTAGGCTATTTTTATTTTAGATTTTACTCCCTCCATCCCATTATACAAGGCGTAACTGTAAAAAACGCAAAGACCAAGGAGCACTCGTCCCGATGATGACGCTTCGTGGCTCGCCCCGCGCGCAGTTGCCAATTCGCGGCTTCGCGCGCGCAGCAGCACACGTCCACCGCTTCTTAAAAAATCACGCGCGCCTCGCCCAGGCCATGCAGCCCGCGAATTGGCAACACGCTACTAGCTTTCAATGCTTTGCATGCATGTGATTAACAAGAGCAGTTAATTAAGTGTGTAGATTAACGGGAGCCGAGGTAGCCCGCCCTATATTTTGGGATCTCAAATAAATCCAGTTACGCCTTATATTTTAGGAAGAAGGGAGTATTGGCAAAGTGATTGATAAAAACAAAATATCGTCTAATAAAATGAAATATTGTTTGTTGCCAAAAAAGACCACGAAGGCCTAGATATTCAAGATTTAGACTAAAAAAATAATTGTATTCTTAATAAATGGCTATTTAAACTTTTAAACAAGAATGGGGTTTGCCAACACAACTTCTTAGAAACAAATACTTAATGAATAAGACCCTAATTCATGTACGTAAAATCTTGTTCTAGCGTCTCTCATTTTTTTAAAGGGCATTAATTAGGACGGTTAAAAATGATTTCCTATGCTGGTGATCTTTCCATTTATGACATGTTTTTTAGATTCGTTTTTAGGAGTATAGTTGGATTGGTCATACTCTTAAAAATATATTTCCTTACCTTTTTGCTAACCCCAGGAATTGCCACATAACAATTTCAATTGTTTTCAATGATCGAGTACCCTCTTTGTATATATTTATTTTTGAAATAAGGTCCAAATCTATTGGTTGGCATGCTTAGCTGAATACTATGAGTAACATACATGTGCAAAAGTGGAACAAATTTTAGTGGAATATTCGCAAGAATGCTCAATTTTTGGTACAATAAATGTACCTAAAAATGATAGAACACCAAGCCCCTTACAATACTAAGTTGTTTTAATACTAAGGTCATGGAATGGCTGCTAGAAATGTTGTTTTTATCGTGGAAATGAGACCATTAAACATATTTTTTTTATTGCCAGATTGCTAGAGCTACGTGGCAAATTGTTTATATAGCTCGGTTTGGGTGCAACGTGCAATAATAAGCTTGTGAGTAATTATTGTCTGCCAGCAAAAAAAAAACCATGAATAGAAGTATATTGTTTGGCGTTGCCGTTTTTTTCCATTGTCTACAAAACTGTTACTCAACCAAGCCTAAAACATCAATTCATCGAAAATCAAATTCAAGAGTTGCATACATATGCCCTCGAAAGTTTAATTATCCGCGGTTTTTTCTTAATCCTCACGGTTTCCAGTAATGATCGAGGGTTATATATATTACACTTGTGCTTCTTGACTAGTAGTGTCAATTTGTTGATATCATGAAAGGTCTAAGAATACAATTAAGAGCACGATTTATCTGTTTATGCATGCGTTCACTTACGAAGATTGCTGTCATGTTCCAAATCCCAGCACCTGCCGAAGCATAATTGACTCCAGTGAAACCGCCCTCCATTTTTATTGGACGGGTAAGCGACATATAAGCCGGTGGGCTCATATTGAATCCCATGTTCATCGCTGCATGTATATAAGCGCAGTCACGCGTCGATACTCTTTACAAAAAGACTAATTAAATTGGCCAAAGTAAAGTATAAAAGATAAATAGGGATTGGAAAATATGGCAAGGGATTGAGATGGAAGAAAATAGTGGCACATAAGGTTGGAAGCTGAATAGTATAATAGGGCAAAAAAAAAAAAAGCGCTAGCCCTACACATGTCTAGGCTGCGTGAAGACTCATTTCGTGGTCCTAATTTACTAGGTTTCCTAATTAATACAAGCTATATAACTTCCATTAAACATGTCGTGAGGCATTTATTCTAATTATTTGAGTATGTCAAATAATTTGGCACAATTAACGTATTCACAACCCTACGTTAACTACTCTTACCCTAATTTCCCAACCACCCATCTATTTCTCTATTAGTTTAGATACGTACATCAAAAGCAATTTTTATTATTCACAACTCCATATCTATAGTGTAAGAGCCCGTTGCGATCCTGTCATTTCATCGGCTCCCCCCCGAAACCAACACCTAATCTCGAGCCTAAGTCCCCACATCTATTGGCTCAACTAGCTAGAACAACAATTCAGGTCCTAATTAACCTAACTCAGCCCAAAAAACTAGCCTGGTGGGAGAAGGGTGTCTGCATCTTTTAAGTTAATGCTCTCCCATCATCAATAATCCATGTGGGACTAAACCCAACATATGTAACAATTGTTAAACACATGCCGTGGGCCATTTATTCCGAATTGGATTAGGAACGATGAGACGCTTACCGACAAAGTCAGCCATGAGGTATCCGTTGCTGAACCTTCCGGTGGGCTGGCCCCCGTTGGGAAAGGGGAAGTCGATGCCGTAGTAGAGGTAGTCAGCCCGCTCGGCGTCGCCGAGCGGAAAGTAGTTGTTGTTGCCCACGTCCATGGTCTCGTCCCCGAACACGAACATCGCCGGCACGGCCTGCTTCTGCGTCGGCTTCCAGCGGCCAGCCACTACTGTACTTGACAGCTGAACTGATATCACCATCATCACAAGGCTAACAACACTGGATACTTTCATGAAGTGCCCCATCATGCATCTACTGTAGTGATCTGTACGTAGCTATACTTATAGTACTATAGTATCATGCATGTAATTAGGGCTACTCACAACACGTCTATGCTTGTGATGAGTAGATCGATCGATGGATGCATGGATCGAGCTGGACAACGGGCTACTTATAAGCACAAAGTTTCAATTGTACATATATCCCTAGTCCCGGTCTTATACATATCTATCTAGTTGAGCCTTAATTAAAATTCCACTTGATTGCTCTATCTCCCGTCTTAATGAGATCGATGGCACGCAAGCCTTTGGCGTGTTCTACAAAAATGCTGCTTCCTCTTGATCACATGGTTCATGCTTCAAAGCTAATGGTCAAAGCTTAGTCGGTCAGCTCAAATATTAATCTTTGTACGTATTTGTTCATGGTAAGAGATATATATAGGGGGAATATATACAAAAGACGACTGATATATATATATGCAGTGCGAGCTGAGTACGTTCTACGTACCTGAAAGCACTCGATATGTATAGCTGCTGCATCTAGATATCCATGCATGCCGTCCGAACTCCGATCTAATTAACATCTAATGGCGCAGATCACTTACTAGTATACGACAGTAACTGAGTAGGCACGTAATAATGCAAGACGTACGCGAAGCAAATAAATGAAAGTAGCGCGCAATTGGCTCTGCATGCATGCATGCACCGTCCGGCCGGGATGCAAGCTTAAGCTCCACAAACAAATTAGCAAGTTGCTAGTCGTAGCTGTGTAATGTTTTATATATCAACATCCACACACTACCCGCGTACTAAGATAAACAACAACTTGTATATATACTTATTTATATTTTGAGTCGTCATCACTACGTTAAGACATGTGAGATATCACTGCATGCCGCTTACGCATTGACGGTTAAAAACCGGCAGGAAGCTAATTACGAACCGGCGGCGGTGATAGGATGTTCTGTAGCAGTGAGTCAGTCCAACTTCATAGCATTCTACTGGGAGTACCTAGAATCACCACAACTTGTTGCCACATTAAGACATGTGTGATATCAGTACTGCATGCTGCTTACGAATTGTCGGTTCAAAAACCAGCAGGAAGCTAATTACGAACCGGCGGCGATATGATGTTCTGTAGCAGTGAGTCAATCCATCTTCATTGCATTCTACTGGGAGTACCTAGACTACTCTCAATGCCTGCTTCAAGCCATTGAGAGAGATCAGCCCCGTGGGCTAAGCACAATGCGGCCTCTAGGGAGTCTCTCTCGACCGGCTTGTTATTGACCGTCGAAAATAGCTATTTACCAAAAACAATAGCTAGAAAATATTAAAAAAAAATATTACAGCAGGATAGTTAGAAAAAAATGTCAAAATATAGCCAAAACCTACAAACCAAAATGCAAGAATATTCCCTAGCCCAGCATGATCAGAAATGCAACCTGCATCCATCCACATGATCAGAAATGCAACCTGCATCCATCCACATTAACATCCCACATACATGAACAAACATCTGAATAACATCCACATAACCAACCATCAATAACAACCAGAAACACATGCATACCCATACATTACACAGTGCCATCCACATATATAGTGATCGATCGGTGCATACTATGTCTAAAAGAGAAAGAAATAGACCTCGCAACTCAACGCCCACTCAGCAGGGTAGTGTCAAAGACTAGGAGGCGAAGTACTGTCTTGGTGACTGGCTCCCTGAACCCTCCTTGTCCTATTGGTTGTCCTCCACGCGAGCTATAGCTAGAGCTTAAGAACTGTAACCCTAGCACAAATGAAGATTATCAACACATGTTTATTTTTAAAATGTTTGTTTTGATGATGATTTTTTAAAAAAAACCAAAATTGTCGGTTAAAGACACTCACTAGCTCTGGAATACTGGTACCCCATGGTCGTAGAATTCCGACTGCGACAAAAGAGGCGACATGGCCACCGAAACCCCTTGATCCTACCTACAAAATTGAAAAATATGAAGTCGCTCAAATGATATGTGTAGATTAAAATATTGTGCTAAATAGATAGATAGTGTCTACCTTGGCAGGCGCTCTAGGGCTAGAATGCTAGCGTGTAAAGCCTCGTGCTCTCTCCGAGCCTCCTCCGTCGTCCGTCAATGTTCCTCCTCCGCAGTCCTCATATGCTAGCTTGCAGGACCTGTAACAACTCAAGCTGATGCTTCATCTCCTCCTCCGTCTCCCCGAGGATTCGTGCCTCACTCGTGTTGACACCCTTTTCCGAGAAGAGTCAAGCAAGGGATAGGATAGATGAATAGAACTAAGCTTAGCCGATCAGATTACTTGTTAAAACTAAAAGATGACGAATGATAAAAGATGATGAAGGCCAAAAGGCCGATGTATGCCAAAAAGCTAACGGATGTTGGATGCCAACAGAAGCCCAAGAGCTCGAGGTGGTCCATGAAAAGAATCGAACATAGCCGTGTCAAATAATGATTTTGGCAGACATCGACTTTTGTACATATTCTTTTGTCTTTCTAAGTTTATTTGTAAGCCAACTTCATGTCCTTTTAGGACTTAGTACTATAAAAGAGCCCCTTCAGGACGTGTAAAGGGACTGACACCTCATACGACAAAACTTACTTTCTATCTTTTACTATTTTCGTTAATATCTCGAATCCGATCGGCTTCATTAAAAAGACTAAACCTTCAAGTAGTGCTATCTCGACGTAAGTCGATCCTTTACTTGTGGTTACCTTGTAAACTATGCTGTCTTGATTTGGTTCAATCTATAGTTTGTATCTACCTCTTCAAAAGTATCATTGTATCGATTTAGTTCGATCTCGTACTTGTGTTTATCCCCACGTATAGCAATCTGATTTATCTAGTTTATTCATATTTACCGATCAAAGATTGTTGAATATGTTTTACTGTTCAAAAGGTTTTAGATCTTTTGTCTTTCTCTATTGGCTTATTGAATAGCAGGCAGATTTATTCACCGGTGATTTGCTTCAGCAAGCACTAGTGCTATGCATCGGCATATAAGTCAAAAGTGGAACTAATTTGGCAACAAGCCTGTTAGGTATTTTACCCTTTCCTTTTCATTTTAATGTCAAATGACCGGCAAGCCTAGAACCCTATTTGTGCTTCCGTCGAGGAGACAGGTCATCGCCACACACTGGCGGAGCTGCCGCCGGAGCTAAGCGGGGCTTAAGCCCCGGTCAGCGCTCAACTGCACACATATTTAGGTACTATGTAGCTAAATAATCTATAGTATGTAATGAAGCATGTAAGTACATACTTCCTTGGTGCTACATTGCTAGCTAGTTAATCGGCCAAATGCTGATTAGCCACGACACAAGAGGTAATTAGTGCTAGGTTTTTATTCGCGCGTCATGTATTTTACTAAGAGATTAAAGATTTCAATCTTATTTTCTATTAAATATAAATCAATGCAACTAGATATATAACTTTTAAATTCACATGGTGTATTTATAGTATAAAAATATAAATTAGAAATTTGCATAGCTAGCGTTTGTGCATTAAAATTTTTTGTGTTCAGAACGGTTTAGACTAGAGTTATGGATGATGACTGTTTCAAAAAGGTAAACTTCTTGAGTGTTGTTTTCCTTACATTGAAACCATCTATCAAAAATCAAAAAATAAGACAAACTGAGTAGACTGCCCCTTTTGAAACTGTTTTGAGAAGATTTTGAAGTCTGACCTAGTTTTTAGCTTGGTTAAATTTTCTGGCTCCGCCACTGTCGGCAGACATGTGTATTGTGATTTAGTTAACTTTTCGCATTAACACACTTTTTTGCACACACGATGGGACAACACAACATTGACATGTCTATATCTACTGCTAATGTCAAGAAAGCAAAGAGGAATAAGATGAGTGCACGAGAAGAGGCAACAAGTTTGTTGGCGATGCTACACAGCCAGTTACTTATGAAGATTTGTTAGATGAACAGATAAAAAGTGATAGAGATAGAGCTGGTTTGACAAAACGAAGAGGATCGAAAAACTTATATGGCTTCTTTCTCAAAAACCTGATAGGGCATCAGGTGGATGGATGTCAATGCGTCTAAAAAGCCATACTACAATTCTGTCTAATAAAAAATATCAAAAGAAATCCATAATTTTGTGTACCACTCCATGATAGATCAGTCGACGACTTTATCTCGGATATTGGGAGAAAGTGCAAAAGGAGCTGCAAAAGATGCTGCCAAGGAAATCCTGATGTACATAATTAAAGCCCAAGTTTAAATAGCGAGTGTAACTAGTCTAATCCGATGGTGCATTCTACGCCAGTACTGAAGAAATACCCTCATATATGTCCAACAATGTCAAGTCCTTATCAGAATTTTTCGGCACATAAGGGGAAGAGCGGCACAGAGTGCACCTCCACTTAACCCGCCAGGTGGGCCATGGGCCCACGGTCAGAGATTCACAACTTGATCGTAGTTCGCGCATACGCGGATTGGTACTTGATAGATGAGGCCAGAGTCATTCACACAACGATGTGGGTCCGCACGAATCCTAACATGCTGAACGCCGGTCGTCATCTACCTCTAGCCCAACAGGGGTGGATTTAGGCCCATGGCAAGGGCTTCAGCCCAAGGCATACTCCCTCCGTTTCTTTTATTTCTCGCCGTTCATTTTGAGACATACCTTTTAACCATTTGTCTTACTACACAAAAACTATTTAAGTATCATTTATTTTGTTATGATTTGTTTTATCATTAAAGGTACTTTAAACATCACTTATATTTTTGCATATTTGCACTAAGTTTTTCAATAAGATGAATGATCAAAGAACATGTCCAAAAGTCAACAGCGACAAATAAAAGAGAACGAAGGGAGTAGGATTCTAGTAGCAGTACCATTATATGTGAGATGGGCTGACTTCAAGGCTATAAATAGGCTAGCAACAGGTGCATCCATGCCGATGAAATCACTGAATTAAATAATATTTTAAATTTTTAAATTTTACAAAATAAATAGATAATATTCATTTTATTAAAGTTAAATAAATAGGTGTCTTCCATCGATATCATTTCATCCGGCGGGTTGTAAAACACACCAATCGAGGGAGCACACGCAAAATTTAGATTAAATGGCTAGCTGGAAAATCCACCGGTTGGGTGGGTGAAAATTAAATCCCGCCGTGAGAGCATGCCCATCAGCCTCATCAGTTCAGCCGGTACTTCAAAAATTTTTAAACCACGCCAGCGGGGAAGCATGCAGGCCAGAGAGCAGAGCAGCACTGCGCGGGAGAAAAGATGATTACTGTAGCGATGCGGGTCTTTGATGGGGCTTCTCCTGGGGATGCTCTGAACCGACGGGATTTGTCATCCCATGCACTGCATGCATGCGGTTGTTGCTAATTCCAGTGGAGACAAACGTTACGTTCTACCAATGCATGCAGTACATGCAGAGTCTCTGCCAATGCAAACGCGTGTATCTGTGCATGCAGTACACGGCCACCGATGCCAATGCATGCATTCGTCTCTCCATTGACCGGCGCGCGTTTGTCTCTGCATGCATGCGCTAGCTAGCTCGCCTACATGCGACGCGTCGCTGCTTGGCATCTGTCAGTTCCGTGTCGCGCCGCGGCGAGCCATGGGCCTAGCTTGCCTGTCTCCAAAATCCCGCCCGTTTGGCCCCAGTGCCCAGCACGGGACCATGGCCCATCTTTGATCTTCCTACGGCCCACGCAGCCATGCCCCAATAGGGCAGGCGTCAGGCGTGCCGCACACAACACTTTTGAAGGCTACACACGGTACACTACTAGGCACCTGTGTGCTATGTATGGCTAAGCACCTTTGCCCATTGTAACGCCCAAAATTTGAGCTAAATTTGAAATTGGGATTCGATTTAAAAAATTTTGCATCTTCTCTCTCTCTCTCCCTTGGATGCTCTGCTCTGCTCTCTCTGCTCCCCGCCGCGCGCGCCGTCACCGTGCCGTGCGTGCGTCACTGCGCCCTTCTCGTCCCAGCCCGATCGTCATGTCCCACACACTGCCAAGTCAAGCCCTTGTACGTTGGCATCAGAACGTGCGTCGTCGGAGACCGGTTCATCGCCACGGACCGTTGGACCATCATCGACGACCATCGGTCTAGAGTCGCCGAATCCCTAACGCAATCGGTCGCCGCTCCTCGCCATCATCACCTGCCCTGCAAGCCCAAAAGGCTACTGGCTAGCCTGGCCGCCCTGCTCTGCTCCCCGCCGCGCCGTGCCGCTCAGCCGTCCCACGTGTGCCGCTCGCGTTGCGTCGTCATTAATCATCCGCGGCGCCTGTGCTCATCCATATCCTCCTCCCTTTCACTCCGCAAACCTTAAACCGAGCCCGAGCCCACTAGCTCCACCTTCCCCACTTTCCCCCAAATTTCCCCGAGGCCCCGTCGGGAGCGAATCCGCCATTCGGGTGAGCCCTGTAGCAATTCCCCTTGCCCAAAGCTTCCTCCTCTCAACCCTAAGCCTTCCCCTCCCTCAATTTCAAGGGAGTCGCCCGGAGGACCCGTGTCCGTGACGCCCCTGTTTTGGCCGCCACCGTGCTCTTCGTCGTCAGCCTCTCTCGCGCATCCTTGCGCTCGACTGTGTGATTGGTGAGCACCCCCTCGGTCCCCTCTCACTCCCCACCCATTTTCTTAGCCTTAGGTCGCTGTAGAAAGGAGAACCACCTCGGCATGCGCACGATATCGCCGCCACCGCATCCAGCCATCTCCGGTCCCAGCGTGGGAACCGATAATGTACTAATCCCTGTAGATGCCAGTACGCACATGCACTTGGTCGGAAATGAGCGGTAGCGCCGCCGCGACGCGGGCAGTCGCCGCCGGTCACATCGCCTCGTCCGGAGGAAGACGACGACCACGGACCATAGGATGTGCGCCAAGATTCATGCAGACCGAAGCGCTCTGAGTCGCTGCCAAACGGGACTCACCAGTCGAATTAACCCTTCGCGCATGCTGCGATCAGAGAACCGTTGATACACTGATAGTGGGCCCTAGGCCCATCGGTTAGGTTAAGAGGAGGCGCACCGTGGCGCAGCGCCACTTCCGTCCGTAGGCGTCCCAGCGAAATGTGCCTTCGGCATATGATGCCCGAGGCAGGCGCGAGTGCGCGCTGGCTCTTCGTGGGCCAAATCAGCTTTGGGGTGGATCCGTTCGGTTGCTTGGCATAGTACCGTGCGTAGGTTTTTCCGAAGATTTAGCGAATTAACTAAATACAGAAACTGCTTTGAAATTATTAAAAATACTTAGATACCTCCAAAAACTACACAAAAATTAGGGTAAATATGAGAGGTTGTCCTGAGCTTTATAAAAATATAAGATCACATATTGCAACTATATTAGCCACTGTACTAATTTGGGAGGTGCAGTTCTCCTATTTTAGGAAATTCCCATAAAAGGCTAAATGAAATCTTTATTAATAAAAATAGGTGCTGAGCCTGAAAAATTATAATAAATTGTCATAAGGCAAACTTTGTAACTAAGGAAAATTAAGAAAATATCATTCCTATTCCAAATAAATCTTTAGGAGGACAATTTGGCGAATTAGTATTATCGTATGTCATTCCGTATAAACCTAAATACGCGATTAATATTTTAGACTCTAATAACGTATTTTGGGTTATTATCCAGGTTATTAATAATAATATTAAGTTTAGGTCATACCCTATCGCATGCATGGCATTTCATCTGTAGGTCGTATATTAAATCCTACCTGCATTATGGTAGCGTCGGTAGGCAAGACCTAAGTCACGTTCATGCATCATGTTTCAATCGCATTGTTGGATATTTATTTGAGTTTATCTATAATTAGACGTAGGCGACCCAAGGAAGGTTTGGTGACGCCGAAGAGGATCTTACACCGGAGCAAGGCGAGTTAACAGTTACTCTTATAGTTGTTGCTTGTATTAGGGAGAGACTGCGACTTTCCCTAGTGCTAGCTACCATACCTATTATCATGTCCATACCTAGTTTTTTTTATCAAACTATGTTGTTTACTATCAAAGTGCATGCTTATTAATCTGCCCACTTGTTAATCATGTTAATATATATACATGCTTGTTCCATATAACATTTTAGCCTTTATGACTGTTTTGATTGTCATATCCTTGATTAGCCTAATAATAGTCTGGTAACAACTTTAACCCTACATAATGGGTAAAACCTGCTTAGACTTGCTTAGGTCCAAATAAATATTCTAGCGGCTAGCCACGGAACGGTGAACCGATCTTCACCGGTCATTCATACATTTATTCAAAAAGATATGACATGTGACAGTTAGGGCTGACAGACGAGTGTTAGGATGGATGTTGTTTGTAGGTATGGATGTGTGGTTTGTTGGTCCAGTTTGGTTGGTTAGTCAAGATAGCTCGTGTGTGGTAATTTCATGGATTGCTGAGTCGGGGATAAGTTGGTTGATAGAGTTGCCCCAGGGATGATATCCTGATTATGTTGATTAAGGAATGAGATATCTTATGTTGGGTTTAGTCTAGGCTTACCCAGGAGGAACGCGGAAGAACACGCATAGCGTGGGTGCGCTGCCATCTAAAGGATAGTTCCAACACAACGCATGGCCATCGCGGTACAGTCTGGGTTTTGGATCGTCAGCTGCGTGCTCTCTTCGGAGGCACCCCCTATGACCACTCTTTAAAGGGATAGGCATTGGTTGTCACTGCTGGAGATAAAGGCCACACTTCACCAGGATGACGTTAGACTAGTGTGGGCTGGCAACCCTCCTAGGTTGTAACGGGCAGTATATGGCAAATGTGGTCCAAAACGGTATTGCCAAACCCGGAAGGATGACGGATGTTGGAAATAAGATGGGGGCAATGTTAAGATTGGATTGGCTAAGGTCGAGGATGAGTTTGGTCAATGAGTTTGGATTGGTCAGCTTAGGGTTTGTGTATCGGGTTGATCGGTGGATGGGTTGCTTGAAGTGGTTGTGGTGCTTACTCTGATTTATTCAAATAACCTTAAACAATGAGCTAGATAGGGTCATTGCAACAATTATTTCAAAATAGGCCTTTCGCAAATAAATAAACCCTTCCCTCCAATTGAAACTTTTATATCACTAAATGAATTACGGAAAGTGTTAACTACCCAGCGTTTGAATTACGCTGACCTCGCAAACCTATATTCTTTTACACGATGGTGTCGATGTGGACCCCTGCCATAAAGATGGTGATCCGGAGTACGGTTGCCACGAGGAGGCTTAGGGTCGCTCTAGCCACTTGCAAAAATGCATAGCCATGGAGATAAACTTTTGTATTTATATTTTGAATATGCTGCCTCACTCTTATCGTATTTTGTACTAAGTCTAATGACATCAGTCGTACTTGTAAGCAGCTTATGGGCGCATCATGATTATTGTAATATTCAGAGATTTACACTTTAAACTATGAATGCATGATTACTGGATATGTGATCTTCTGTATTAGAGGACTGGTGCAGGGCTAGTGAGAGGGAATTCGGCTCTCAAGTTACATATAAAATTGAGGGCTGATAGCCGTACGGTGCTATCAATGTCTCAAGTCTCAAGGGGATTAGGGAAACTGCTTTCGTCGAGCGATAACAGCCGCCGGACGACAGAAAAGCCTCCATCCTCTGGTTTTACTGATATCGGCGACGCGGCGATTAAGAAAACAGTAAGCAGTAAGGTCTCTTACCCTCCTTTCCCAATTATTATAATTACTAATTAGCCAATAATATACATATATAAGAACAAGAATTTGTATTGAAATACTAAACTCGGACCTTGCTTTACAACTTAAACTAAAGACTAAAAGCTAACATGAAAAATTTACTACGTATTTTTTGTAAGTCAAACAATGTAGTACTTTGAAGTCGTTTTTGTGGGGTTTTAAATGATTCTTCTCATAGTTCTTTTTGAATTCTCCAAGGGCTCATTCGAGGAGTTGCAACTTTTCTAAATTATAATTTTCAACTAGTTTTAGCTAAATGGAACAAGACCAGAATGCTGATTTCTTTTTTAAATTTTGTAATTACTAACTTATCATTAAGTTATATATGATATTAGTATCATATTACCTTACTACCCAAACTGCGCTATACTATATTGTATATTTTTGTCGAGCATATGGTTAAAATTTCATATTAATTATGCAAAACTGTTTTGATTTTTATTATTACTTAGTGTGATATTTTTTTGGTATTTTTGCTTATGCTTTAGTAAATTATATTTTAGCCCGGGGCTTAACGTGATCCTGGTTCCGCCACTATAGCCCGGTGACGTGGCAAGACCGTGGCGGTGCATCTGGCCACCGATGTCGCATGTGTGCGTGCACAGGGTCTTACACATCGTCATGGTGGGTGCCCGTGCCACGGCCGGAGACGGCTGGAAGCGGCGGCGGGACCGCAAGTCAGTGAGCGTGATAGAGCTAGCAGTAGACACGCTCGTGCATGGCTAATGCGTGCGGAAGCTTGAAGGAGTGACAGGGATGTTTACCAGGGCCTTAGCCAGGCACAGGAAGGCATGCAGTTGGCTAGCGACGGAGGTGGTGGCAACGCCTGAAACAGAAGTCACGCGGCCAGGGATCTCTGGTGTAGTTTAGCTTCAATGGATAGAGGGGAAAGGTTAAGGGGTTTGTGGAGGAACTCTAGGCGAGCGAAATCGGAGAGGGGCTCAACAAATAGACGGGTCTGAGCGCGACGGGGTTTGGGAAAATTTTGGGGAGATGAGGACGGAGAGCGGGGCGGTTTCGACATGGTTTTAGGCCATCCTCAATGCAGAATGCTTATAGCAGGTGCTTAAGAAGAGAGGGTGCTGCCACCTCACTAAGCTTTTATGTAGAAAAACTTATTTTCAATGCATAGAAGCTTATATGGGTGTTTAGATACTCTCTAAGCACCTCTCTCAGCATGGTGCTTAATTAAGCATCCATACCCCTCTCTAAGCACCCATACAAGCACCTTCTCTATCCTACATGGCAAAAAAAACCTGGTTTTTTCTTTAAGCACTTGTCTAAGCACCTGCATTGGAGATGGCCTAAGGACCCCGAGGACAGCTCATCGTGGGTGCAGCAATAGGACGCAACTAGGCATGTCAGGCGGCACGATGATGCCGTCCAGGGCGGGGAACAGAGCGGGTGGCGAGGCTAGGGAATAGACCTTTTGACTCTGGAGTTGCACGTGACTAGGTGCCATGGGCAAGCACACTCGTGTGCGGTATGGCGACGACGATTCACTAGGCGTATGCGACGGTCCGAAGGTCCATGGCGGCTGGCCGGTCCCGGTGTAGCCACTCCACGCTAGGGCACACGCTACGGACGCGGCCCGTGTGTGGCATGGCCAAATCGCCTTGATGAGGAACAGGAGCGGGGAAAGGTGCGGGGAAGGAAAAAGGGAGCGGGCATGGCGGCCGGCGATGAGCGAAGAGGGAGAGAGAGAAAGGGGGAGAGAGTTTCAATATTTAAATTCCCCCGGCAGCAGGCAACAAACAGGACGGATGCTTTTTTTCCCCTTCTCTCCAACCAGAGCGAATGACCCGACAAACTCGCCTATGCGATCGACTCAGTCGAACTCATCGATCCAATTGTTTTCTTTTAATCTGATCTCATACACTAGTTATTAAAAATAAGGGAGGCACTATTTGGCAGGAGCCTGCAATTTTAACATTTGTGCAGGCACATGCCGTGTACATGCGTGCAGACCTTGCACAAAAAATTCCACTATCGCAAAACTTTTTTTTTTAATATTGGAAATATGGAAAGACAATAGAAAATTAGTGAAATTTTTTGTGCCTGCACGATTTCGCAAATTATACGAGCAAAAAATCTCTCGACGTGAAAAACAGAAAACAAAATAAAACTTATAATATACAGAAAATAAAAGAAATCTATAATAAACAGAAAACAAAATAAATCTATAATAAACATAAAACAAAATATATCTATAGAAAAATCGACCTCACGCAAAAAATTCCACTATCAAGAAGCATTTCTTCCATAAATGCAAATGTGGAAAAACAGTATAAAGAAAGTGAAATTTTTTGCGCCTGTACGTTTTGGCTAATTGCAGGTGCCTGCAAAATAGTAATTGCGTAAAAATAAGTATGCATATAAAATAGAAATAAGTGACAGATTTTTATCTTTAAAAACTTTGACGAAAAAAAAGTACAGGCTAGCACATGAAGGCGATACCACCACAAGCGGAATTGCGGAGAAGAGTCACAACTGACAAGCAGGGACATTTGCTCTGAAACTTTTGATCTGTTTTTCTTCCCCAAAAACCAATAGGTACATTCGGATATTTATAGAGTTACAATAAAGAGTTCTATGTCTATATTCATAGGACTATAAGCAACAGTTCATATTGGACTAGAACAAATAATACTCCAGTATCACATTTTAGCACTGTTATTAAACTACCAAGCCATCATCCTTCATACAGCTCGGACAGGTGCTCTTCGATTTCTTCAGGCGTGTACTTGATGTGCTTTGGTGGCCTCCTCCGGCGCTTCTCCAAGAACAATCGGTATGCTGGAACAATCTTTTCAGCCACCGCACCTCGCATGCGCTTCCGAAGCTTAGGGTCTTCCACTTTCCTTGATTTCTGACTGTTGCAAGTTTGCTCAAACTCCAGGTTAAATCGACGCAACGTAGGCAACGTTGGAGTGTTGAAGCAGGATTTGATTTTGCAGCGGGCTTCTGATTGCAGGCAAGACAGGATGGGCACCCAGGCAGCATCGATGTACCACGAGATGTACTTCTCGAGCTGCTCCCGGCGCTGCAATACCCAATTGTCTCCCAGCAGAGGCTTCATCCCTGAGCTCTCGGCCTGTTTCAGGATGTGATGCGCGTTGTTCACCAGGAAAAGCCACTGCGACCCATCACTGGCGGTGAAGAGCATCGATTTCTTCTCCATGGCAGCTTCCAGATTTGTGATCAAGCCGGCCACTTCATCTTTCAGCGAGGCACCTTCCATCTCCGTCTTGTCACTGCCAACGATGGCACTGAGCAAGCCGCTGTGCTCCAGCAACAACTTGATGTATCGAGTGAGATATTCAGTGATCTCGTCGACGCCACAGCAGCCTGCTGGTCGGAGTTGTTCATACGACGGGTAGCACAAGATCCTCTTCTCCAGGTCCTCAAGGGAGCACCTTATGGTGCTCCTCAGCACCAGCAGAGTGCGATGGAGTCTCACGGAGAAGCTGCTTCTGCTGTCCACGGAGAGCTGCTCCAGGATGGGAAAGAACACGGAGAGCGCGAAACCGAACAGGTCTGTGAGCGCAGCGTAGACGCAGAGCAGCGCGAAGACGATGTCCGGGGTGCGGTGCGATGGTGGAGTCGGCGATCTGCGTGATGCCGAGCAGCCCCAGGTAAGCCGCGACAGCCCTCGAGCGGAACAAGGCGTCGGCGAGCGTCGCCTGCGCCGCGCACAGAGACCTGATCTCCTGGTGGATCTGCGGGACAGAGCTGCTCACCTTCATCAGCGCCCATGACGCGACCCTCGTCTCCGGCGAGCTGAGCAGGGAGCGTAGCTGCAAGTTCCCGAGGTCAGGGCCAATAGCAGTAGCACGGCGTATGCGCTCGTCGACAAGAGCAACGTGGTTTGTCAGGGCCGCCGCGGCGGTGGCGGCGGCAGCGGCAGCGAAAGCGACACCGCCCGTGCTGCCGTGGCCGGGGACCTCGGGGCTCGAGGTAACAAGGCTGAGGTGGGAGCTGTCAGTGGTGGCGGTGGCGGAAGACGGGGTGCTGTTGCTGGGGAAGAGAAGCGACGGCCACATGCTCTCCATGCCTGTGTGCGGATGAGCATCGGCCGCCGCCGCGCGAAGCAGAGGGGGAGTAGACGGGGTGCTGCTGCGGCGGGAGCTGGCGGTGGTGGCGGTGGCGGTAGACGGGGTGCTGCTGCTGGGAAAGAGAAGCGACGGCGACATGCTCTCCATGCCTGTGTGCGCATGAGCATCGGCCACCGCCGCGCGAAGCAGAGGGGGAGTGGTGCTCAGAGCCAGACCACGCGCGACGCGCGAAACAACAAGACCACAGCGCGGCGCAGAGTGGGAATGCGTGTTTCTTCGCAGTTCACGCGGTTTCACTAACGGGCTGACTCCCGACGGTGACACTTGTACGCATCTACGCGCTCAACCAGATGTTTTCTCTTTCGAGATCGATTTGGATCAGGCGTTCCGTCCAATGGGAAACACATCCGCTGCAACTAATATTAGAGCATCTCCAATGGTAGGGACAGCAACAGGCTATAAGAATGTACACATCAGCACTAGAGATAGTATGTCCAATGGATAGGCTATAAGATTGGCTATAGAAGTGATAAATGGCTGCATAGAAAATAGAATACCAATGATCAATAGTGAAAATGATCTTTGTGGCTAACTTTATGGCTGTTCTATATCATGATCAAAGTGCTGTATCACCAAACACAAACATCTTTAGAAGAATTAATCATCAGAAAACCTGGCACAATCCAATACCATATGCATCAACAAGACCAAAGCCATCAAATTCTTGAATCACAAATTAAGCTAACCACGGGCAGTGAATTCATCAACGATGAGCCCCCAATTATTCAAAACAAACGATTGCCGTAAAAATGGCAGATTAATGTAGGAGTGCTAGTAAGATGATTCACATGTACAGATCTTAGGAACTACATCATCGTGTTAAAAATGAAACTTCCCAAAACTGGATAGAACCAAAAAAGGGCTTAATCATCAAGAAGAAAAATCTAAGCATTTCCCGTGGTCATCGGCCGTCGTCCGTCATCGACATGTTTCTGGACCACGAGCAGGCCATGGAGTACCTGCGCTCATACGTGCGCTGCTTCGGCTGCCGGGTGGTCGGCATGGAGTACGCCTCGGCGACGACGAGGTTCTGGCCTGAGGCTGGTGGGCCAGCAACGGCGAGGCGTTTGGGAGTGGCCGGAATAGATGAGGGAGAGCGTCGATCTGGGTGCGCATCTGCGCGACCTCGCTGGCGAGAGCGTCGCGGTCGGTGACGATGTGGACGACGCAGCGGCGGCCTGAAGGAGGAGGCGCAGCGCCGGGAGCAAGAGACCGCGGTGGGGTGGATTTGGGAATTTTTGGAGGAAATCAGGAGGAGAGGAGGGAGGAGGCGCGCACATCAGATCTTCCCATGGAGACCGTGCTGACTGTAAGCAGGCGCTAGCCTCCTCTTTTTCTGAGCGAGACCGGCGCTGCATGTAGCGCCGGCGCTTCTCTTGTAAGGATTCTAGGCCGAGAGGGGGGGGGGGGGGG
>SPJY01035202.1:4039300-4058494 GCA_005191435.1 Raddia distichophylla
CCCCGCCGCCTCTTCCGCGCCGGGCCGCCTCGCCCGCTACTGCCTCGCCGCCGCCGCCGTCTCCCCGCCGCCGCCGGGCCGCCTCCCGTCCCGCCGCCGTCTCGCCGCGCCGCCGCACCGCGCCGCCTCGCCCCGCCACCACCCCTCTCCGCCCCTCCTCCTCCACCGCCCCGCCCCGTCGCCGGCTGCCCCCCTCCCGTGCGCCGCCTCCACTGTCCACCTCCACCACGCCCGCGCCACCGGCCGCCTCCGCTATCCCACCTCCATCGCTCCCGCGCGGCACGCCACATCCCGTTTAGCGGTGGATGTACACCGGCTCCCTACATCCCTTACGGCAGCCACACTACTCCATCAGGCGAATACGTAGGCCCAGCTAGTCCACATGGTGGCTTGCCGTATGTTACGGAGGCGGTAAGTCAATAACTCATGTTAATTCATGTTTCGAACCATTTAAATGTGATGAACTAATATCCAATTGTTTTGTACACATGCAGGGTTTCGGTTCAGCGGCTCAAGGTAAAATTCGTGGCCAGGAGGGAGGAGAGACATCGGTGAGCCAGAAAAATCCCAACTAGTCACCGACCTCTTTGCGAGCGCCCCGCCGCCTAATCCCCCAGAGAACCCACCGGAGAACGATCCTCGGCCAACCAACCCTGATCAGTAGCTAGCTAGCTTTACTTTTTACTTTGTTACTTTTAGTTGGAAACTTCGTCTTGCATTTGTTATTTGATAGCTTGTGGTGATGAGCTTGGACTTCGATGTGCTTGTGTCGATGAATTTTCTTTCTATGTGCTATATATGTGCTTGTGGGGATGTGGTTATGTTTAATTTTGTGTATTTTTGTGGTTTGGATGAATTGTGGTCGCATATATGCAACGAGGGGTATATATATGAATTGCCGGGTGTTTTGGGTTTGCAGGTGCTGCTGGCGCGGCTGTCGGAGGCAGCAGCGGCCGCCGCAAATTTTTTTGATTTTTTTAAAATATGCAAAAAAAATTTCCTGCTCTTCCATTGTGTCGACGGCCACAACTGGGCCATTGATACTGCCTGGCAGGGAGAGGCTGTATCAACGGCCCATTTATGGCCGTCGAGACTGCTTCGCCGGGAAGTTGTGGGCCCACATGTCAGTTTACCGACAGCCCAAAAATGACCCTCGATACTGCCGCCTCCGTCCACGCCACCTGGAGCTAGGCGCAGTGGGATCCATTAGCATCAGTGTCGACGGCACTGTAATGGCCGTCGATACAGAGCCCACCATGTCGGAAACAGCGTCTGGGGGGTCTGTCTCGACGGCATCTACTTTAGCTGTCGAGAATATTAGTGTCGATGGCCTAGCCGTCGACACTATGTGTTTCTCTCGACGACCTTCACTCGACGGCTTTGTCTCGACGGCTGGCCGTCGATACTATGTAAACCCGATGGTTCTAGGATTTTTATCGATGGCTTTGGCCGTCGATACTATTGCCGCCTCCTGTAGTGCATACGCTTGTCTTTTGATGTTAGTTTATGGTTTCTATCATGCGTTAGATGCAAAATTGTGTACCTGTGATTTGTTTATAGTGGTGTGAGTTTATGCACGCATATGGTTGGAGCCTTAAAAAAAGGCTAAATGGACTAAATGAGCATAAAGATATTTCTGGACTACGAGAGCATGCCATTTATTGAGTTGGACTGAAATATAGGGGTCTTAGTAATTGCTTTTTAATGGGATTACTTTTTAGGCCCACATGCTGTTTATGTCCATTTTCATCCCTATTTAGTAACATGTTTTCTTTCAAATTTGAGATGATTCAATATTAATGGATCAGACATCGAATAAGAACATCTCAAATAGTGTCAAATCAACTATAAGAACTACACCTAATTTTTTTTCCTTGTGTGGGGTAGAGTAGGAAAAGAGGAAGGTAGAGACTACTTCTTAACCAGGGATTTCAATTTCGCAAAGCCAAAAATTTATTGTCAACCGAAATTGTAGGATTTCGAGAAATTTTGGTGTAAGAAAATTAGATAATTAGAATTTTAAACAAAAAAAGTTATGAAAATATCAAATCAAGGAGTCAAACCATACAACTCGTGTGATCCACTGTGGACTACTTACCAATCTATCGCATGTTCTCGAAAAAAGAATGTTATGACTTCTTTTTTTACATGTTAGTTATAAATTTTATAAAATCAATTGAATTAAAAATTTTCAGGAGGTATTAAAAAAATTTGTTCTAGACCGAAATTACTAAAATTCGTGAAATTTCGGCGAAAGAAAAATCCATACTCTTAACTAAGAGCCCTATGTGTGATAAGCACATAATAATTTTTTTAAAATACTATATATGTATTTAATCCATTAAAAAAGTTGATTATTTGCTATATGGATGCTAGTACTTCTTTGAAAGAGTCTTGTCTACCTTTACGAGTTCTATGGCGTTGTCTGCTGTATTGCTGATTGCACCGTCCAGCCAAGTTATTTCTAAGGGATGGACTTGGGGACGGACGTGTGTGCGTCGGACGCTGCGTCGGCCCAGTCAAACGCATCGCAGGCGCAGCGTGCTCGGAATCCAATGCATGTAATAACGTTAGCGATGACGTCAGCGAAAAGATTCCTTTCAGTTTTCTTTTTCGATGGCCATAGATTTTGACTGGTTGCTCTAATACACGAACCGTTTGTACCGCTACGTTCCTTGCCTTTTTACGAACAAGGCAAGACCAAAGTTGCTATATAAAAAAGTTACTGAAACAATTTGTTATCCTAATAAAACAATTAGTTTTGCCTGTTAAAACAATATGGCTAGCCTGTTAAAATAACTACTTTTGCCTAGTGGACGTATAACCAAGTGAAACAGTTGGTTTAGCCTATTGGAACAATATATATAGCATGCTAAAACAATTGATTTAGCCTATTGGAACAATATATATAGCCTGCTGAAACAACTAGTTTAGCATATTGAAATAATTTGTCTAGCCTGACGAAATAATTTGTACAGCCTGTTGAAACAATTAGTTTAGCCTGTTGAAACAATCTATCTAGTATGTTGAAACAATTTGTACAGCCTATTGGAACAATATTTTTGGCCAGTTGGAACAATTAGTTTAGCCTACTGGAACGATATGGCTAGACAAGTGCAACAATTAGTTTTTTCTACTGGAACAATATGTCTAGCCTGCTGAAACAATTAGTTTAGCCTATTGGAAACAATCTGTATAGGCTGTTGAAACAATTTGGCTAATGAAAATAGTAAAAAAATAATAAAAAAGTATTTAAAATGAGTTAATTTGGATTTTAGATGAATTATAAAATTTGTTCTATGTATTTTGGACTCCAGATGAAATAGAGACAAAAATAAGAATTTTTAATAGGAAATAATGAAACGCACGTTTTTTGCTAGCAGGCAGCAGCGTAGTGCATCGCGTTGGTTGCTGGGCCGCTTAGCTGGGCCGCGTGGCATCCGACGGGTCGGACGCCCATATTGAAGCATTACCGTATTTCTAATGTGCAGGCATTTATGCATCTTCCAGCGTTAGGTTCACCTGGCATCAATAGTAGTATATATAGCATTCCATCCATGATGGCAACATCTAATTTGAACAAAGTTTAACCAAAATGTCCTGCATGCTGATAGATTTCATTTACAAAGCTCCCCCTAATAGAGCTTGCATGCACATTTGAGAGGAGATGCCGCTTTGCCTTAGTGAAATGCTATGCTACGCTATACTAAGCTAAAATGTAAACTAAAATGTACATGGCCTTAACGGGAGGATGCGAGTGGCGCGTTTTCCATGGAGGCCCGTATTAAAATACGGATATTGCCGTCATGCATCGCATAGCGTGTGCGCCCATATACAATGTCAAGACATATATAGCGTCTCCAGATATTTGGAGCATAATGCCTGGATTGCAAGACAACACCCGGCGATTGAGCCATTGGCATGCCGTGAGGCCTGGAACGACGGCTTTGGCCTATGGCGATGGTTTTTTAGGACTAGTGAAGTGATGGTTTACTTACGGAGGCAAACTCTAGCAATTTTTATTTATTGAAATGTAAACATTAGAGTGTTTACACACTGGTACAACTGATCAGTCCACATCCTCTCCCGGCCTTTGTCTCTCTACACCACCATTTTACCATCTTTTTTTGAATTTGCTTTAAAGAAAATTTACCATTTTCAGTTACACCATCCCATTTTGCAAACTGACTCCTCTCTCTTGCTCATCATCTCCTAAGGACTAAACACCGCTCCCTTTTCCCCTGGATTGGATTCTCTCTCTTTCAGGTTGATTCCTTTTCTTATTGTTTCATGACACCCAACTTCTAGCTTCTGGCTCGGCTCCTGGCTAGATGATATGGATTATTTTTCTTCTAGCTCTAGGCTCATGGCTCAGCTCATTTTTCCTCTGGCCTTTTTTGTTCATGGTTCGTGGCCCCCCTCTCCTGTCTCGGTTGGCTTTCTTTTTTTTTTTCTCGTCTAATCCCTGGTGAAATGTCACCCCTCAAATTTAACTTACCTTGAGGGTCAACAATTCCATACACTAGTCCCTGGATCAGTACACTAGTGCGGAAGATAACGTAGCCGATACAAGCATGCATCGATTAATAAAATCCCTAAATATTACATCCATTCACTATAGGAAAACGATTTAATTTCGTGGGCCTATTATAATTTCGTCAGTTGAAAAAACCCGATGAAACTAAGGCCGGAATTTCATCGGTTTTCCACCACCGACGAAAATATATCCATAATTTTGTCGGTTCAGACCTGACTGACGAAATAATTAATAATTTCGTCGGTTCGGACCGACGAAAATATGGTTGTGGCACATCGCGGGCGGTACAAATGACGTGGACTTAATTTCGTCGGCCAAAACCGACGAAATTACAGTGCGATCGTATGACGTGGACTTAATTTTGTCGGTTTGGACCGACGAAAATATGGTTGTAACACATCGCGGGCGGTGCATATGACGTGGACTTAATTTCGTCGGCCGAAACCGTCGAAATTACGGCCCACTTAGCCTCGGTGGCCCATTTCACCCGTGCACATATTTTGACCTAGCCCCCACGTTGCCCTCCGCGCTCTTCCTGCTGCTCCCACGCTGCCCTCCGCGCCGCCCCCCACGCAGCCGCCGACGCACCCGCTCCCCACGCCGCCGCCCGCACAATCGTGCCCCACGCCGACCCCCACGCCGACGAGCCCACCGCTCGCGCCGCCTCTTGCGCCACCGCGCTCAGCTCCCCATGCCGCTTGCTCGCCGTCAGCGCTGCGTTCCCGCCGCTTGCACCGTCCCCTACGCCGCCGCTCGAATAATATAAATGCATATGGTCCAAATTTGAGTGGATTAGCTCATTTGTCGCTATTAAACGTCTCTGTTGCATTGAATGTCAATTTAGCACCGAAGTTGCATAGTTAAGTTAGATAGCTCAATAGTTGGAGAAGAAAAGTGCATATGGCTCAAATTTGTGTGAATTACCTTATTTTTGATAATTGGATAATGCAAGTACATATAGTTAAAATTTGAATGAATTAGATTAAAATTAATACACTTTGCATGTTCTTTTTACTATAGGCAATGTTCTACTCTTAGTTTGGGCCAAATATTCAATTGCCTGCGTTTCGGCCTCCACCGCCTCCGCCTAGCTTTTTATTTCAAGAGACACAACAGGTAATAAATTTACATCTTTATACGTAAATTTACTTCAATCTATTTGCACTCTCACAAATGCTCCTTCAATTGATTAGGGCTTTGCGATACCACCTCCACCTGCTCAAGGTGCGACTAGAGGCAACAATGACGCTTCTTCGGATACGCCTTCGGTCAACTTGGGAGGCGCCGATGCGGCAGGCAGCGGACATGAATCCCACTCACCTGCGAGGTAGAAGATCCATTTTGTACCTTCTTGGATAACTTAATGATGCACTATATTATGTCGATGTAGAAGTTGAGTTGGATGACTTGATATTAAACTTGTGCTTGCAGTACTATGTGATGTTGTATGGACTTAATTATGTTTA
This sequence comes from Raddia distichophylla, assembly GCA_005191435.1. Classification (NCBI taxonomy): domain Eukaryota; kingdom Viridiplantae; phylum Streptophyta; class Magnoliopsida; order Poales; family Poaceae; genus Raddia; species Raddia distichophylla. The sequence goes on from SPJY01035202.1 coordinate 4,045,304, forward strand.
ATTTCTATCTATGTGCTGTTATGGATCTAGTGTTGGATGATATTTGATGTTGGATATAAGTTTGTGATGATATGAATATCTGTGAATTTTCTGTGATTTTTGTCAATTTTCTATGATTTTTTTGAATTTTCTGTGAATAAAAGAGCACCCTGTTTTTACTAAAAATATATATATAATTTCGTCGGCTTTGGCCGACGAAATTAATAGCCACGTCAGCCAAAGACAACTGAGCCACTGCTATTTTTTTGCTGGCGTGGAACATAATTTTGTCGGCTTTGGCCTACGAAATTATATGCCATGTCAGCCTAACCCGCCAGTTCCAATATTTTTTTTGCTGACGTGGTAGCTAATTTCGTCGGCCCAGATCGACGAAATTACGTGCCACGTCAGCCTTCCGTCGCCCTCGCAGTCTGTCGGTTTTTTAATTTCTTCAGCCTCCGAAACGAACGAAAATATAGTATTTCCGTTGGCAACCGACGAAAAGGTGTTTAATTTCGTCGGCAAACCGACGAAATTATGTCAATTTCATCGGTTTGGCCCCTAATTTCGTCGGTTTATAGCCGATGAAATTAAAACGGATTCCTGTAGTGATTGTTACGCCCTTAGGCGAGTTTAGTAAGACGGCCCACACACGCCTTAATATACAAAACAAAGTTCAGAGTTGCAGCGATCATCAAAATTTGAACCCAAAAGAATCCCTATTGGCTAGTGTCCAACCACGACCGGAGCGACCCCTAAGAATCTTCAGGTCCACCGTAGTCCTGTCCGTCGTCTTCATGGCATTCGTAAGGGTCATCCTCGATTCCCTCAACTAAAGAAAGTAAGAAGGCGAGGTCAGCGTCATCCAACGCTGGCTAGTTAACACTTCCCTTAATGCAATTAGTGTTTAGAAGGCTTTATTTGAAGGAAAGGTTTTTTTTATTTGCGAAAAGCCAAGTTTAAGGGATTTTGAAATCATCCTATCTAGCATCTACTAGAATTGGTCTTATTTGTATAAACTAGAGAATTTCCATCTTAATAATGCACCCAAAACCCAACTGATCAACTGACCATACCAACCAACCCACAATCGACCAACTCTTGCCCAATTTCACAACCCGCTTAACCAATCTTCCCGATTTTCTTTCGGTTGCCCCGTCCTTTCCGAATTCCGCCGTCTTTCGAGAATTTGGCAATCCTATTGTGGACCACACATGCCATGGCATGCCCGCCTCGGCCTAGGGGGTTGCCAGCCCTCACTAGCCACTGTCACTCTGGGGATGTGTGGTCTTTATCACCCTCGGTGATGACACATGCCGGTCCCTATCGAGAATGGTCCCAGAGGGCCTCCGCAGAGCGCTCACGGCTGGCGATCCAAGACCCGTACTCCGCACGATGGCCACGTGTTGTGTTGGAACCATCCCTCAGATGGCAGCGATCTCCCCGCTACGCATGTTACACCGCGCTCCTCCTGGGTAAGCCCTAGCTAAACCCAACACCAGGCACTCTGTGCGTCAATCATCCATCAGGATGTCCTCTAGGGCAACCCACCGGTAAATCTCTACTTCCACGGTCATCGACCACACCACACTTAGACTATCCCAACCAATCCGACCAAATCAGACCGACTTCCCACATGACCTTACCCCCTAACACAATCAGCCCAACATGCAACTATCAGCCCTAACTGTCATATGTCATATCATAATTACATGAAGAAAATGTATGACCGGTGAATATCGGTTCACCATTCCGTGGCAATTAGCCAGAAGATTTGTTTAAGCCTAAGCCAGTCTAAGCAAGTTTTACCCATTAGGTAGGGTTAAAGTGGTTACCAGACTAATCACAGGCTAACAAGAGTAATGACAATCATGGCAGTCATTAAGGCTAAACAGTTCACGATCAGGCATGTATAAGTATTACATGATTAACAATTAGGCAGACTAATAAGCATTTATTTTTAATAATTAAACAATATAGCTTAAGAAAAACTGGGTAATGAACAAGATATTAGTGACACTACAAGAATCCAGATTATTAACGTGGGCCACAAGCTGTCGTAAATAGGCCGAAAGCTGTCGTAAATAGCTATTTACGTGGGCATGCCGACGTAAATAAGCTCACGTAATTACGTTGACGTTCATATTTTTATCCCAACCACCGTACATCCATGCACGATCATTTGCCATGTTAAGTGATACTGAATGACAGAAATGAAAGTGAAGGTGGGTTAGCGGCTTGATCCTAATAGGGTTCTAGGCAAAGATAGGTCCTAAACCCACCCAGCGATGAAGCACCGGTAGCATCGGCCCTTAAGACCTTGGCCGACAACGCCATCAGGGACATGACGCTGAGTAATCAATCGCCGGGACACAAACGGCAAGGCACGCGGACACCGTCGGTGCCTAGATTAGACGCGTTGCCAGGACGTGGAGGGGGCAGCAGGAACGATGATGGAGCGCAAGGTGTTTGATGGCTTGAAGGCTGGGCGAGCTAGGGCACGGGGGTGCCTAGGAAGGGAAAGGGGGAGGAGGTTTTAGGCGGCGACGGCTTAAAGGCGGGCGGAGGAGCATTTATGACGGCTGCGTAGGAGCGACGAGCAGCGTTGGCGATTAGGGGGAGTAAAGGCGGAGGAGATGGGGTGGAGGTCGCCGGCGGGTAGGGCATGGCAGGTTGGTTGCCAGCGGCTCCAAGAGGTAGGAGGGGATTTGGCCATGGCGTTGAAGGTGGCTGCACCAGATCTGGCCATGGCGTTGTAGGTGGCTGCACCAGCCGGAGCGGCAAGGTGCTTGGCGGCGTTGGCCAGGAGCTCCCGTGGCGCGCCGGCGGCAGCGGCAGGGCGCGGGGCGGCGGTGGACACCTTGGTCGGGCGGCGCAGGCGGAGGTGGAGGTGGCCAGCGGGTCTCAGGAGTCGGCGCCGGGGATGGGGACGGGGCGGCGGCGGACCCTAGGGGAGGCGGCGGTAGAGGGAGGAGGTGGGAGGCGGCGCTGAGGGAGGCGGAGACGGCGGCGGCGGCGGGGCGGCGCAGGCGCGGGGGCGCGGCGACGGCGGCGTGGGCGAGGGCGCGGCGGTGGTGGGCCGGAGCGGGGTGGCGGCGGCTGTGTACACAGTGGGGGGAAACCCTACTCAAGCAGCCTGCAGCAAGCTAAGTCACGTGGTTGGGAGAAAGAAACCCACCCTTATTTACGTGGGCTTGGCCGACGTAAATACATTTAGACAGCCACGTGTCTTATTTACGTGGGCTTGGCTGACGTAAATAGATATATGGCCGACCTAAATACTTTCTAAGCACCCGGTTGATTTGCGTGATGGAGTCCTGTATCACGTATTTACGTGGGCTTTTTGAGGCCGACGTAAATAAGTCTTTATTTACGTGGGCTTCCGGAGGCCGATGTAAATAAGTCTTTATTTACGTCGGCTTTTCCGAAGCCGTCGTACATAGTTTTGGCCCACGTAAATAATCTGGATTCCTGTAGTGTGATGTTAATTCGCACTAGGAAAAGTCGCAATCTTTCCCTAATACGGACTACATCTAAAGAGTAAGTGTTAACTCACCTTGCTTAGGTAGGTGTTCCTCCTCGGCGTCTTCAAACCTTCCTTCGGGATCGCCTAAATCTAATCATGCATTCAAACCAATTATCACTTACTAAGGCAACAGAAATCATGATGCATGTACGACCTAGGCTTTACCCTCGGCATTAACACCTAAGATTGATTAGCAAATCTAGTTTTCGTATGATTTGCAATGCATGACATAGTGCATTAATAAATGATACTATCAGTATATAATAGTCTACTATATCCCAAAATACGATTTCGTACGGTAAGGTCATAATTGGGTGATTAGGGTTTTTAAGCGACATAAGGTGACTGTTCTCCGAAGTTCAACTTACCTACGGGATATAGTTTTTCGGAGTTGACAATATACTAAGTGCTTCAAAATAAAAGAGATAATCCTAAGCTATATCCCTTATTAACATATTTTCTAAAGTCAATTTCTTAATTAATTTAATAGGGAAATTAGCTATTTATTTGTTGGGTTTAATAATTAAATAATCCTATGAATATATTAAGCAAGAAAGACAATTTTAAATTGTTCCAAATTCATGAAGGCATTTATCCATCCCATTTATTTTGCCACTGAATATCTAGGGTCAGAATCATTATTTGAATATAAATAAAATCCTCCTAATTTCTATTTTAACCATTTTCATTTAGGAGATCTACATTTCCAACTAACATGCAACTCAGCTACCCGACTACGCCCGCGCCACAAGCGTCAAAGTCTTTAGCTCTACTATATGCCATTGCGAGCCACGAGCGCCCGGTACGGTTACAGGCCTACGCATCCAAGTCTACACGGCTACTCGGCTCGATGACACACTACTCGGCTACACGCCTACGCCTGCGCTATGAGCGCCCAAGTTTTCAGCTCGGCTATACGCCATTGCGCTCCACGAGCGTCTGGTATGGCTTTATGTCTACGCATCCAAGTCTATGGCTCGGCGACACGCCACTCGGCTACACGCGAACGCCACCAAGTCTACGCATCGGCAACACGCCACTCGGCTACACGCCTACGCCTGCGCCACGAGCGCTTAAGTCTTCAGCTCGGCTGTATGACATCACGCGCCACGAGCGCCCGGTACGGCTACACAACTACGCCTCCAAGTCTACGGCTCGGCGACACGCTACTCGGCTACGCGCCTACGCCCACGCCACGAGCGCACAAGTCTTCAGCTCGGTTGTATGCCATCCTGCGCCACGAGCGCACAATACGGCTACACGTCTATGTTTCCAAGTCTACGGCTCGGCGACACGCCACTTGGCTACACGTCTACGCCCGCGCCATGAGCGCACAAGTCTTCAGCTCGGCTGTACGCCATCGCGTGCCACGAGCATCCGGTACGGCTACATGCCTACGCATCCAAGTCTACGGCTCGGCAACATGCCACTCGGCTACACGCCTACGCCCGCGCCACGAGTGCACAAGTCTTCAGCTCGGCTGTAGGCCATCGCGTGCCACGAGCATCCGGTACGGCTACATGCCTACGCATCCAAGTCTATGGCTCGGCGACGCGCCACTTGGCTACACGCCTACGCCCGCGCTATGAGAGCCTAAGTGTTCAGCTCGGCTGTACGCCATTGCACGCCACGAGAGTCCGGCTCGGCTACATGACTACGCTTGCACCAAAGGCGCCCAAGTCTACGGCTCGGCTATATGCCTACGCCTACATCAGAGCTAAGTTCTCATTACCATAATATTTTCATATACATCTAAATTGTTTCTTGACTTGGCACTTAGTCAGTCTCTAACTAAGCAGTAAGTCAGGGGCTACACCTAACAGGTGCTCTTGCGTGCACTTTTCTTTCTTTCTCTTAATGATTGCAAAGGAATCCGAGTACTATCCTGAGTAGTGAAGCTCTTACCCATGAACGGCGAACTCTGGTCATTCGATACGCCTGTCTGGGAAAAGAGCTATGAGGCAATTCCCGACGCCCGGGGGCTAGCCTGGTCGGGTAGAGTGCATAACAAAAGGAAGATTACTTGGAGGAATTAAAGATCAAAAGGAAAAGGAACAAAAGGACATTAAAATTACATAAACAAAGCGACTGAATTTTTATATCCATATAACTGTTTTCATGATACTGCCTAAATTCTACATGTGCATGCTACAGGGGTTCATGGGTTTTTACCTCGTCAAGTACCTTCTAAGACTCCATCTATGAGTAAGAAGAACCTGCGCAATGAGCGACAACTACGGCTCGGCGAGCGCCTGGAACGACTACACGCTTATGCCCGTGCCTCGGCCATCCAAATATATCGCTCGGTGAGCGCCCGGCATGGCTACGCGCCTACGCCCGCGCCTCGAGCGTTCAAATCTATGGCACAGCTACACGCCCACGCCAACATCCACACGGCTATACACTTACGCTTCTGACCATAGGCTACCCTGCGCCCTGAGCGCTAACTACTTCATTTCAGCTGCGTGTCACAACCAGTGGCTACAAGCGTAGCCGGGCTAGGCCAAATTCAGCCTCGGTAACCCCATGTTAGGTCGACTATCGGCAGGGCTACAAAAAATACCCATTTCTTGGTATACCCATGTTGGGTCACTAGTTGATCACTGCATGTCAGGATCAGATACCAGTGATGTCGGAATTGAGTTTCGATGGTACGACCCAGCTGGGGCCGACGCTGTACACCGCAACCCAGGTATGGATACCATACGGCCAAACTCTATCCTTAAGGTACGCCCTGTGGTGGGGCCGTCAGCTGTATCCCACTCCGGTCAGGTATAGGTACTGTCTGGCTGACAACAATGGTATGCCCCATGTTGGGACACTAGCTGTGTGCCGCACCAGTCGGATACAGGTATCATTGGACCAAACCCTATCCAGATGGTATGCTCCATGTTGGTGGGCCAATCGCTTTACTCTACGAGTACGGGTATCAGATGGTTAAAAATACGATACGCCCTCTGGGACCACTAGCTGTATCCCAATCTGGTCAGGTACAGGTACCACTCGGTTCTTCAGCCGAAACCAAAAGGTACGCCCTTTGGGGCGACCAGTTGTGTCCCACTCTAGTCGGGTACAAGTACCACTCGACTGATGACATGCCCCATGTTGGGCCGATCGCTGCATTCCAATGGAACCAGATATCAGATGCCTATACTTCATGGTATGCCCTAGATTGGGCCGATAGCTGTATCCCACTCCGGTTGGGCATAGGTACCACTAAACTTAAGGTACGTCCCATGATGGACTGATTGCTGTATTTTACAAGGTATACTCCATGTTGGGTCAATAGCTGTACATCGCAATATGAGTACAGGTGCCACTTCATCAAAAATCAAATTGATGCGCCTTACAAAGAGCCGACTCCCAAAACTCCAGCAATCCCGAGCTGGGTATCACTAACAACTCTAAGGATCTCTATGAGTCCTTCACAGCCTCCTCGCAAATAACAAACAGAAGTCAGTCGGGAAGAAGCATCAACAATCTACAAGCACTTGGCATGAAGCATGACTCATCCACGGTGCGGTAAAGAGGAGTAGCAACTCGACTATGAAGCACTCGGGGGCTACTGTGTATAACATTGACCCCGGGTATCCACACGGAGGGCCTAAAAGACCACCCGACAAGGGATGGACCAAGTCGGGTGGATGAGGACGGGTACCACTCGGACTCTAGAAGGCTTGCCCGGCAAGGAAAGACATAGAGATAGAAGTCTATCCCTAACACGGAAGATACAATTGTAATCTCGGATAACTACATATTTGGTTAGGATAGAGATAGGAATCCTACCTCGTAACCGACCAAAACTCCTCCTTGTAATTCCAACCCCTCCACTATATAGAGAGGGGTAGTGGGCCATAGTTCGGATACCAATCCAATACCCTCGCCTCGTAACACAACTTGAGGCCAAGAACACAACATACGACAGATCTCCCGATCATCTTGTATACATATACCCCATATAATCCCAGAGCACAGGACTAGAGTATTACGTCTACCGATGAGGGCCTGAACCTGTATAAAATAGATCCCCTGTCTTGTGCTACCATCGCGAGTTTGGATACAGCGCATAACCCCATTTAAATTCATTGCCGACGATAACCCCTGGTTAAGCACCAGTCGACACCACAGTTTTGATGAAGTCTCATTAACCTTCTTATCATTATTATCACAAATATTAACAGAGGATTTAGAGAGAAAAAGCAAGTAAAGCTTGGCCAACATTATTAGACTTAAACTGAAGAGGACCTTTTTTTTCCAAATAGAATCTGGAAAGCATCATCATCCAATAGTGATATAGAAATTAAGTTACTCCTTATACTTGGAACATAAAAAACATTATTTAAATGAAGAACAAAACCACTATGTAAAATCAACTCTAAAGATCCAGTGGCCTCGACTTCTGCTTACTTGCTATCAGCAACTAATGTTTTTCTCCCTCTTTCCTTGGATTCTCACAGTATGAAATCCCTGTAATGAATTACAAACATGCACGGTGGCACCAGAGTCAATCTACCATGAATTAGAGGGAAAATGAACATAATGTGACTTGCCAATAAATGTTATAGTATCATTACCCTTCTTGAGAGCCACTTCAGAAAGGCTAGACAGTCGTTCTGATAATGCTCTTCCTCATCACATAACTTGCGCATAGTGTTGCTAATCACATTATAGTCATTAAAGGGAGGTGGGGACTTGGGGTTCCTCATACCTGATTTGTTGGTCATTGATGAGCTGCCAGCATTCACCTTCTTCTTGCCCTTATAATTGTCGTTGTGGGCCTTTCTCTTTCCATTGCTAACATAATTGACATTATCTTTTCCATTAGCCTTTAGGCGTTCTTCCCTCTGAACGCAATGGGTGATGAGTTCATTCATCATCCATTTCTGCTTCTGAGTGTTATAATTGACTTTAAAAGAAGTATACTAGGTGGGGAGAGATGTCATAATGAAATGGACCATGAATTGATTAGAGATGGACATTTCAAAAGACTTAAGCTTGGTGAACATGTCCGTCATTTTCATGAGGTGCTCCCCAATGCCCTCGGTCCCATGATACTTTGTTATGATGAGTTTCAGAATAAGATTGCTCGCATGAGCTTTGGAGGAGCCCTTGAATTGCTCATCCACTTTTCTAAGATAATTCTTACCTTTTTCATCGTCGGGCATAGTGCCCTAATGCATTCTGAGGCCGAGCCATTCATGATAATTAGACATAAACAATTGGACTACTTCCATAATTTGGTTTCTTCATTGTAAGCCTTCTTTAGCTCATCATAATTCTCCGTCCCAGCCTCTAGGGGGTAGGGGCGTCTTTATGAAGCGCAAAATCAAGGTCCATGCACCCCACGAGTTTTTCAATTTTTTTCTTCCAAGTGGAAAAATTATTGCCCGTGAGTAGAGGAATGTTACTGGTATTGGTAGTTGTTGACCCATCACCAGCTATATTTGGAAATAATATGGCACAATTAGAAAACAATATAATTCATGCATGAAATTAACATGCAAAATTTTCATTCCATGTCACATCACAGTTAGGAAGAAGTGAAATGAAACAAAAATAGATCATAAATGTAAAACACCATTGGTCAGCATTATAATTATGGACCATGTCTTAATTATCCAACAAAAATATGTCGTTGGTTCAATTTTAATTAAGAAAAAATTCAATATCCCAGGAAAAAACTAGAAAATGTGCCAAAAATAACATAGTATTTGACAATAATTAGTGCATAATGAATGTTCCATCAACATAAAATTATCGGTGCAAAACATTAATTATAAACATTAATCATCATTAAATAGTAGGACCATGCCCTGCCCTGCCACGTACTATAACTAGTTAGCTCCACATGCCCTTTCCTCTCCATCCAGCTTCTGTCCGCGGTGACAACTCACTTGCGGCTCTCTCCATCGATTCCATATTGCTGTGCTTAGTTTCTCCTTTGTTCCTAGGCATGGAAGGCATCAGCAAACCTACAACTTCTCAGGAGACGGTGGACACGTCTGATATAGCTTTGTCCGACACCAATGCACCGAAGAGATCGCAAAAGAAACGCTGACTACGAAGAATGGCCGTGAAAAGATGGACAACTATTGCATCAGCACTGGTATATGTGTTGATTAGACGTGCACCAAAGCATAGATAGTAGACGTTCACGTCCAGGTTGCATCTGTCACCTGGTACTCGTGTACATGGATGATGAAGTAACTGCAGAAGCTTGGTTGCTGGGTTGCTATCCTATCATAGGTCATCAGGTCACCCTTGTACCAACCTGATTGCTGAGTTGGTTGCTCAGCTGATTTTGAAAGGAAAATTTCCTATGGTCGTGGCTTTCATGCATATACGCCTACAACTAGGGTTGAAAACGGGTCGGGTACGATCGGGTAGAAGGTCATATCGTTTCATACCCTAATATATTTTTTCGGATATCAGGTCGGATACGGTTGACTTAAAATCGGGTTGGATACGGTCACGGTTACGGATATTTGTGGTCGGGTAGAAAACGGGTATCGAATATTATACGAACGGGTCAAAAGTCGGTTACCGGATATAGTCGGGTCATATATAAATTATGTAGGATTCAATATGCAACAAAAATAAAATAACACATAGTCAAATTAGTTGGACTGTCATTGTTAGTCTAAATTATCAGAGTTATATTAAAATAAAAAATTCCAAGCTCATAAACATTTCACTGTCTTGTAACGACGTTTCACCATCTTATAACGATGATTTTTAGCTCTACACAACAATCAACCCATCCGATTGTTGATACACTACACGTGTGTTTTCTACCACCACAAGCTCATCCTAATGACTTTGGCCTTCTTTGTTTCAGATTAAATTAAATTAAATTAAATGAAAATTTGTCATTTTTATATAACCCAAATGATGTAATATTTTGTAGTTATTTTGTGGGGTTAATAGTTCTTCTTAGAGTTTGTAAAATATTTTTTTTGTAATTTTTAAATTTTTGAAAATGTCTTTCGAGGGGTCACAAATTTGTTACAGTAAAACCTAAATCAACTTTAATATGAAATAAACAAGGCCTTTATCATACAAGCAGCCTCGATTCTGTTTGTTCCCCATCTTCTGCTCATAGGCTCATAGCAAAAACACAACCATCGGCCACCTCACCACTGTGGACTAGCAACTGCAGCAAGCACCTCGTTGCTCGGTGATTTCCATCTCCATCTCTATGATCTCCCCTATACCCATGCCTCCTCATCTTCTTTCTTCCATGGGCGCAGCCCGGCCGCGCCTCAACTACGCCGCCGCCGCCTCCACCGCGACGCTGGCCCCCGCCGCCTCCACCGTGTCGCCGGGATCCCCCGCCTCCACCGCGTCGCTGGGATCCAGCGCCGCCTGGAGGGTTGCTGTCGTGGCCGGGAGGTCCGCTGCCCCCGGATCCGGGTGGCCTCGAGGGTTGCTTGGCGGCGGGAGTTCTCCGACGCGGACGTTGCTCGGCGGCAGGGCGGCACCAATGTGGGTACCCTAATTTTTGTACCTAACGGATTCCCAAAACCGACCCGTATTTCTCGGGTAGCTCATGTCTCGTATCCGACCTATATCCGAAAGAAAAAATTTGGGTAGTACCCAAATACGAACCCATATCTGATGGGTATCAAAATTTCCTACCGTTTTGTTACCGCTTTTGTTTCGGGTCGGGTACCCAGCGGGCTACCAACAACCAGATAAAATTTATTTTTAAAATTTTGAATGGGAGACGCATCGTTTTGCCTTTTTAGAAAAATTGAGATCGTCGTTCCAGAGATTAATTTTTGTTTGAAACCAAAATCACCCAATAAACACCGAATATGAAAATTTTAAATTTGCCCGAGTTTTATCGCTCCATCGGTTTATCAAACCGAACTGATTAGTCCGTAAGCGCTGTGAGCTTGGTGGGGATGGTGGTCCTTTAGTGAGGTGGCAAAGACAAGATGATTGGAGCAGATCATTTGAGATAAATTAATTGTCACACGTTCTTAATAGAGGAAATTTCTGTCAACATTTTTTAATTAGTGAATAACTAAATTTACATACAGTTTGATGCTATAAAAAAGGTGCAACAATCAACTAGATGATATTGTTTTAGTTGTTGCTAGTTCATTCAAAAGAAAAAAAAAACAAGGTACACAAAAGTCTACCTATAGAACCGAAGATATGTACTCATATAGTACATAGACTTTTCTAGTATATAAAAATTGTACACTTTTTACAACATCGAACCATATGTAAATTTTGTTATTGGCTAGTCATATAAATATGTTAACTGTGATTTCATCCATTTCACGGTCTCTTCGTATTTACTTCATTACCTAATAATGATCCCAAATTTACAAATGCTTTACACAGTGCTTGATCTTCCGTTGCCTCCTTCCTCCGAGTCCGACGCTATGATCTGCTCGATGCATCTTACCATTGGCTCAAGCATTTATTCAGATGTTTTAATTTCTCATTCGCCTCCTTTCTCGACTGATAATTGGCAATTTGGCATGGAAGGCATCGGAAGGTTTACAGCAAACATATACGTCGAGCCCAATCCAGTTCGTCACCTCCCAATACAATGTGCTTTGCGCCGGTGCCTTGTACTTGGATTCTCCTGGAAATGCCGGTCTTTACGTGTCAGCCCTCGTATTATACTTGTCAGTATTCTAGTGTTCGAAATACATAACCAGATGCCATTTTATTTATATGAAGAACGCTATCATGAATATTACATAACATAACTTCAGACCATAGCCTCATTAATAGTAAAACCGACTGGCCATATAACTAACTCATTACAAAAAAATCTTAGAGTTTATAAATGTGTGTAGAATATAAGATTATCTAAAAGAATCTTCAATGGCTATGTATTTCCGCAAACAATTGGATCAGTAAATCATAAACCTCGTCGTGGCTATCAAAGCTCGGATCATCTTTCTCATGACACTCGTAGGAATCCACATCATGCCTAAGTATATGGGGTCAGTGTCATCCAAATATTGGCTTATTAACATCCCATCCTAAACCATTTAGTGATAAAGGCTTCAAGGAAAGGGAGTGGTTCATTTATTTACATAGAGCTGGTTTTAAAGGTATTTTTAAACTATCGTGTATAGCTTATTTATTTAATGATTAGTCTTGAATAACAATGGGTCAACCCTGTCTAATAACCGCTCTTGATATCCAACCGCACAATCAGCTAACCATGTCCCAACCTTAATCCTCGAGTCAAACCATCTGAATTGTCGAGTTTAACGTACCAACCATGCCTTTCAACACTTGCCATCTTATCTAGGACCAAGAATCACTTTATGGGTCACACATGCCATGGGGTACCCGGTCTTGACATAGAAGGGTTGCATATCCAAACTAGTCTCACGGCTTCGAGGTGCCTGGTCTTAACATAGGAGAGATTGTAACCCAGGCTAGTCTCATGGCCTTGAAGTGCCCTATCTTGAATTGGAAGGTTGCCAAACCAAACTAATCTCATGGCCCCACGATGTGTGGTCGAGCCACCGGCGAACCAAGCTGGTTACTCAAGAGTGGGCCTAGGATGCCTCCACATATCACACACCGTTGGCGCATCAAACTTGTACTACCGCGCGATGGCCATGCATTGCATTGAAACCATCACATGATGGCAGCGTCATAACCACATGTCATCACTCGCTCTCATGGACACAATGCGTCGTCTTCAA